>JBBPBX010060799.1:0-21322 GCA_038048925.1 Garcialebias charrua
GATTTGATTTATTTATTTATTCATTTTATAAAAACACAACAATAATACATACAGTAGAAGAAAATAAAAAACAGACATATAAAATGAAAGGCGGCAGAAGTAGAAAAAATCTTATTTTTTCTGCCCCTTAAACTCCAATAAACAATTCATATAACAAACTCATATAATTTCCATAACTTAGTTTCAACCATCAATAAACTCTTCATACAACCAACTCACTTGATTCCCAAGAAAAGAACAACTAAATTTATAATTTTTAATTTTATATTATATATTTTATATCTCGGATACAAGCGGCTGAAATGAGTTTTCTCCGCAGGGTGTCTGGACTCTCCCTTAGAGATAGGGTGAGAAGCTCAGTCATCCGGGAGGGACTCGGAGTAGAGCCGCTGCTTCTCCACATCGAGAGGAGCCAGTTGAGGTGGCTCGGGCATCTGGTTAGGATGCCTCCTGGACGCCTCCCTGGTGAGGTGTTCCGGGCATGTCCCACCGGGAGGAGACCCAGAGGAAGACCCAGGACACGCTGGAGGGACTATGTTTCTCGGCTGGCCTGGGAACGCCTTGGGATTCCCCCAGAGGAGCTGCTCCAAGTGGCTGGGGAGAGGGAAGTCTGGGCCTCCCTACTTAGGCTGCTACCCCCGCGACCCGACCCCGGATAAGCGGAAGAAAATGGATGGATGGATGGATATTTTATATATTTTATACCTTCTGCATCACATACAACATTTAAATTCCAACACATTTAAATGTATAATTTTAACCGATTAAGCTTAAAGGTATGGTCTGCGATTTTTTGAACACTCTGGACTTAGAAATATTTTCAGCGCAGAAAAGCATTCTGCTCCCTCCCCTCAGAGCCATATATGGCTCTGAGGGGAGGGAGCAGAATGCCACAGTCCGTGCTCTGCTGAACTTGGGATCTGCTCCGCCCCTGCTGCTGTCTGCTCAGAGCCGCTGCGATATTCTGTGTTTATGTTAATAAAACCTTCTAATAAAATAAAATAAAACCATGGAGCGCTAGTCCTACAACACAAAATCCAGCAGAAATCATCAGAGGTTCACGAAGCAACGTTTGGACATGATTTAATTCGCTCGTGATTTCATCATGTCTGTCAGCGCTGGTCTGGAATGTCTGGAATGCTCCGCCCCCAGTACATGTCCTGTCTCTGCGCTGCGAAGTTCTGTGTTTATATGATAATATAACTGTTTAAAAAATATAATAAAACCATGAATCACTCATCCAACAACACAAAAACCAGAAGAAATCAGCAGAGGTTCACGAAGCAACGTTGGACATGATTTAATTCGCTCGTGAGTCGTGACAAATCCATTTCCTCATTCCTGTCAGTGAAGGATGAAGCGATCACTTGACTTTTGGCAAAAAAACTAAATAAAAGTCCAGCTCTGGGATAAAGAAGGGATATTTAATACATTTTGTGTCACATACAAAACAGTCCTGCATCGCTTTGCAATCCTTTGAATGAGAACGAGCCGCGGCGCTGCGGCTGGGACAGGTGGGGGCGTGGGTTGGGGCGTGACAAACAACTCTGTTTTTATTGGCTGGTCATTGTCCGGGTCACTCTTGTGTTTTCAGTGTTTTTATAAATGCTGATAGAGAAGCAAGGGGACTATAGTTTTTCTCAGAGATTACTTTGTCTAACATCAGTTTGTCAGTAGATAGTGACAGAGTGAAGAAATATGTTAAAAATATATTGTTTGAAAAGTTACAGACTACATTACAATGTTACATACCCCACCTTTAACTCAAGTTAGATACCCAACATATTTTCTTGGTTACAGGTTCCTCAACAAGCGTTTGACTGGTTTCATTTGACGTTTTCTGTTGCACTTTTGACATCATAATCAAATATTACTGAAAAAATTCAAGTGATAAAAGTATTTTACATTTAAAATAACATCCTGGGGGCCAGATAAGATGTCAACGAGGGCCACATTTGGCCCCCGGGCCTTGAGTTTGACACACACTCTCCAGATGATACAGGGGTGCCCAACCTTTTTTGAACCAAGAGCTACTTTTGAAGTCGGCAGTTTGCCGAGAGCTACTCGTCCAGTCTCAGAATCAAAAAACATAATTTTTCATCTCCCTACTCCTCACTTCTTTAAAGTAAATAAGACAGAACGTATGAAGGTGTTGCTAGTTTTATTTAATTAAATTATTTTATCAAAGTAAAAGAACACAATATTTGAAAAGCACACCATATTTTTTAAAGAAACGAATAAACAACTGAACTGAACAATATAAATCTCCCTCATTTACACTAACTATTTACAAAAAGTGACTTACAAAGTTGCAGATTTACAAATCTCCAACAACAATTTCAAATCTCAATAAAACCTAAATATCAAAACTAGGCAGCTGCTCTGTGCAGCAGGATGGTGTGTCATCTGAATAATGCAGAATACCATCCTGATTTATGATCAACAATCCAGGTGAATAATGCAGAATACAATCCTGATGCATTTTCAATAATCCAGGTGAATAATGCAGAATACCATCCTGATGCATTTTCAATAATCCAGGTGAATAACAAATACCATCCTGATGCATTCTCAATAATCTAGGTGAATAACACAGAATAAACATACTGATGCATTCTCAATAATCCAGGTGAATAACACAGAATAGCATCCTGATGCATGCTCAATAATCCATGTGAATGACACAGAATAACATCCTGATGCATTCTCAATAATCCAGGTGAATAAAACAGAATAACATCCTGATGCATGCTCAATATTCCAGGTGAATAAAACAAAATAACATCCTGATGCATGCTCAATAATCCAGTTGAATAATGCAGAATAGCATCCTGATGCATGCTCAATAATCCATGTGAATAATGCAGAATAGCATCCTGATGCATGCTCAATAATCCATGTGAATGACACAGAATAACATCCTGATGCATTCTCAATAATCCAGGTGAATAAAACAGAATAACATCCTGATGCATGCTCAATATTCCAGGTGAATAATGCAGAATAGCATCCTGATGCATGCTCAATAATCCATGTGAATAATGCAGAATAGCATCCTGATGCATGCTCAATAATCCATGTGAATAACACAGAATACCATCCTGATTTATGCTCAATAATCCATGTGAATAATGCAGAATACCATCCTGATTTATGCTCAACAATCCAGGTGAATAACACAGAATAACATCCTGATGCATGCTCAATAATCCATGTGAATAACACAGAATAACATCCTGATGCATGCTCAATAATCCAGGTGAATAAAACAGAATAACATCCTGATGCATGCTCAATAATCCAGGTGAATAATGCAGAATAACATCCTGATGCATGCTCAATAATCCAGGTGAATAATGCAGAATAGCATCCTGATGCATGCTCAATAATCCATGTGAATAATGCAGAATAACATCCTGATGCATGCTCAATAATCCATGTGAATAATGCAGAATAGCATCCTGATGCATGCTCAATAATCCATGTGAATAACACAGAATACCATCCTGATTTATGCTCAATAATCCATGTGAATAATGCAGAATACCATCCTGATTTATGCTCAACAATCCAGGTGAATAACACAGAATAACATCCTGATGCATTTTCAATAATCCAGGTGAATAACACAGAATATCATCCTGATGCATGCTCAATATTCCAGGTGAATAAAACAGAATAACATCCTGATGCATGCTCAATAATCCAGTTGAATAATGCAGAATAGCATCCTGATGCATGCTCAATAATCCATGTGAATAATGCAGAACAGCATCCTGATTTTTGATGAATAATCCAGGTGAATAATGCAGAATAACATCCTGATGCATGCTCAATAATCCAGGTGAATAAAACAGAATAACATCCTGATGCATGCTCAATAATCCATGTGAATAACACAGAATAACATCCTGATGCATGCTCAATAATCCAGGTGAATAACACAGAATAACATCCTGATTTATGATCAATAATCCAGGTGAATAACACAGAATAACATCCTGATGCATGATCAATAATCCAGGTGAATAACACAGAATAACATCCTGATTTATGCTCAATAATCCAGTTGAATAATGCAGAATACCATCCAAGATGGTGTAGTGGTTAGGGCGTTTGACTTGGGACCCGAAGGACGCGGGTTCGCGTCCCGGCCACTACACACCTTGGGGTGTCTATGAGTGCACACCTATTTCTCCAGCTCCCCGAGCGCCTTCTATGGCTGCTCACTGCACCACCTGGTAGGTGGTTGGGTTAAATGCAGAGACGAATTTCGTCTGTGTATGGGAAACATACGCAGATGACAAGATTAGACAATTATTATTATTATTATTATTATTATTATTATTTATGATCAATAATCCAGGTGAATAATGCAGAATACCATCCTGATTTATGATCAATAATCCAGGTGAATAACACAGAATACATCCTGATTTATGATCAATAATCCAGGTGAATAACACAGAATACATCCTGATTTATGATCAATAATCCAGGTGAATAATGCAGAATACCATCCTGATTTATGATCAATAATCCAGTGAATAATGCAGAATACCATCCTGATTTATGATCAATAATCCAGGTGAATAATGCAGAATACCATCCTGATTTATGATCAATAATCCAGGTGAATAACACAGAATACCATCCTGATTTATGATCAATAATCCAGGTGAATAACACAGAATACCATCCTGATTTATGATCAATAATCCAGGTGAATAATGCAGAATACCATCCTGATTTATGATCAATAATCCAGGTGAATAATGCAGAATACCATCCTGATTTATGATCAATAATCCAGGTGAATAATGCAGAATACCATCCTGATTTATGATCAATAATCCACGTGAATAACACAGAATATCATCCTGATTTATGCTCAATAACCCATGTGATTAATGCAGAATAATAAAGGCTTCTTTCATAACTTCTCCATCACTGAAAGACTTCTTATGTTGAGCCAGGATGCGGCTAACACCTTTAGCGATCGTAGCAGATTTATCTTTTGTGCTGGGCAGAGTGAAGATTGATTGATTGCAGGGTTGCAAACTTGTTTTATAGCTCCCGCACTTTCTGTCCGTAAACAACTTTTAGGAGGGAAATCTTCTCAAACAGTTTGTGCATCGTCTTGAAATGCCGCTCCAAGTTACACTTTTTGGGTAAGGCAATGCTCGAATTACAGATGAGGCAAATAGACTTCGAATTAGAATAAACAAAAAAATACTCCTCCTCCCACTCTGTGTGAAAATAATACGTTTTCGTTTGCTTGTTCGCTAGTTTTCCATCCATGTTTTCTGTGTACAGACATTCACTCCACAGCGCTCTCATACACTTTAGGTTCAGTTGTGTCACTGCACCCAAAACTCGCGAGACTATGTATTTGATTTGATTTGATTTGATATTTATTTATTCATTTTAAAAGAACAATACAAAACAGTTTCATCAGATACAAGAATACAAGTAGGATAAAATGAAAGGAGCAGAAAGAAGATGAAATCTTATTATATCTGCCCCTTATTTCACAGTTTGTTCAACCAATGATAACCTTCAAACTACATCACAAAATGAATAACTCTACTTAATTTTTCTAACTGTAATACACAAACACACTAAGCTACATCATAAGTACAACATAAGTGTAATACACAAACACACTAAGCTACATCATATATAGTTTTTGAGCAAGTCCTTTTTGACCATTTTCTGTGAGAATACAAGATGGGGAGGGCTGAGGAAAGCGTTGCTGCGCATTGGAATATCGTTACTCCTCCCACCCCCTACTTCCACCACTTCTGCCGGAGTAAGAATGAAGCTTAGCAGCGGACATGTCACCTCCACCACTTCTGCCGGAGTTAGAATGAAGCTTAGCAGCGGACATTTCACATTGTTAACAGCTGAGAGCCGGCTCGTCAGCTGTTAGAGCAAGGTTGCGCTTCGCGGGCGACTGGGAACCAGCGGGCGACTTCGCCCGCGAGCGACTGGTTGGGCACACCTGCTTTAGCAGCTCACACATCCCCCTGCCATCTGGAGAAGGTAAACACTCTTCATTGACTACAGCTCAGCATTTAACACCATAATCCCCTCCAAGCTGGTCTCCAAGCTCACCACATTGGGCCTGGAGAAGTCCATCTGCTGCTGGATGCTGGACTTCCTCACCAACAGACCACAGGCAGTGATAATTGTCTGTCACCTCTCCTCCACACTAGTCCTCAGCACCGGTGCACCTCGGGGCTGTGTCCTCAGTCCACTCCTGTACTCACTATTTACACAACTGTACTGCCAAGCATAGCCCTAACGTCATCATCAGGTATGCTGATGACACCACCATCCTGGGCCTCATCACCAACAACGACGATAGTGTCTACAGAGATGAGGTGAAATCACTGACCAGCTGGTGTCAGGAAAATAGCCTCTCTCTTAATATCAGCAAAACAACGAAGATGATAGTGGACTTCAGGAAACAACATGGAGGCCAGCACTCCACCAACATAAACAGCGCTGAGGTCTGGACGAAAAAAGTCCCGTTGGGTTACGGATGGAGCCCTGCACCTACGGCTATGTATCTCTGCTTGGAAGTCCTTGGGGGGTGGCTAGGAGCTCTCAAGTTCACCACTGGGCCTGGGGGTCCTGTTCTGTGCAGCAAATCAGAGCCCAGGTTACATATCACAATGCTCTCTTTCTTAAAGAGACATGTCCTGACATGATTTATTTCTTGTACATCTTACGTTTGTAAAGACTTTGCGGATCAGCTCTGGGAGGTGCTGGTCAACACATTTAACTCTTCCCTCACACTGTCAACAGTTCCCACCTGCCTCAAGACTGCCACCATTGTCCCCATTCCAAAGAGCTCTACAGTGGCTGGCCTGAATGACTATCGGCTGGAAGCCCTCACCCTGATAGTCGCTAAATGCTTTGAAAAACTGATCATGACCCACATCAAAGCTAACATCACCATCAATGAGGACCCTCATCAGTATGCATACTGTGAGAACTGATCAACAGAGGATGCCATCTCCTCTGTATTCCATACTGCTCTCACCCACTTAGAACAGAAGGACTCCTACGTCCGTATGCTCTTTGTGGACTTCACATCTGCCTTCAACACCATAATTACCCAGACCCTGAAGGACACTAGGCCTAAGTTCCTCTCTATGCAACTTGGTCCTAGACTTCTTAACCAACAGACCACATTCTGTGGAGATCCACAACTTCTCCTCCTCTACCATAACCCTCAGCAAGGGCTCCCCCCAGGGCTGTGTGATGAGCCCCCTCCGGTTCAAGTCAAGTCAAAGTCAAAGTCAACTTTATTGTCAGAACTGCAATATGTACAGGACATACACAGGATTGAAATTGCATTTATCTCAGTCCCTCGGTGAAACAGTAACCATTTAAACACTAAAACACTGAAACACACTTTGATATATCATATCACTCTGCTAATGTATGACTGCATACTGACCCATCCAGGCTGTCGTACTGTAAAGTTTTCAGATGATATAGCGGTGGTTGGATGCATCAAAAACAATGATGAGTCCAGCTACAGGCAGGAGGTGGAACACCTGGAGAGCTGGTGCAGGACGAACATCCTTCACATCACTGTGAATAAGACGAAGGATATGGTCGTGGACTTCTGAAGGAATAGACACAGTCTTACCCCACCCCTGAACATCGGAGTATCTGTGGTGGAAGTAGTCTCCATCTACAAGTACTTTGGTGTACACCTGAATGATGACCTCAGCTCGGTCAACAACACCACCAGTCTGATCAAGAAAGCTCATCAATAGGGTTGGGCATCGTTTGAATATGAGTGGTTCCAGTTCTGATTCTTCGTTTCAATTCCGATTCCTTTCACTCCAGATTCTTTTTGAAGGCGGGGTTAAAAAAAAGACGTCAATTGAATTCAGTTCAGTTTATTTATACTGTATAGCGCCAAGTCACAACAGAAGTCGTCTCAGGGCACTGAACAGAAACAATCAAATATAAAAATAATAAGTTAACAGAAACTTTCATATAAAAATAATAAGTTAATACTATTTATCTGAGGAGACTGCTTTGAGTTTAACTCCATCATGTTACAAATGAGCTACAGTAGTTAGGCAGAGTTCTTTCAGGATGAAATAATTTGAACTTCTATTTGAATTTTAATTCTATGAACCTTTTCCTTTTTGTTAAATTTACTATTAAATTCTCACAGGGCTATTTTCAACCAGTATGTAAATATCAAACTTATGAACTTCAATATGTTATGAATTTTCTTTTCGCAGGGGTACACTTTCACAAAAGAGCTTTATGTTTGAAAACCTCATGGAAACATGTTTCCACATGTAGAGTGTGTGATGCTGCAGCCATGTTACTGAGCTCTCAGTGATAGGCTAACCTGCTGCAGAATATCAAACAAAATTATTATTATTATTATTATTATTATTATTATTATTATTATTATTATTATTATAAAAAAGAGCAACTTATACAATCCAGTCCAGGTTAGCAGCAAGTACAGTATAAAATCAGAAATGGTTCTTGTTGAGGAAATTTTCATATCTGCTTCTCAGGCAGTATGTGTGAGTGTTCTGGACAGACAGTGTCTCCTGCAGTGGAGAACATGTTTGCTGGGTGTAGAAGAAGCTTGAACACATAAAATGAGATGCAAGATCTGACAGCAAAGGATAAGTCTTGTGTTGGTTCCACCACCAGCAGCAGGGTCCTCAGACAGAACGGCTGGTGGAATGTCCTGGTACATCTGCAGCCCTCTCTCCATTTGTTTCTTCATGGACATGGAGCTGTGACATTATGCTGTGCCTCTTCCTCAGCAAAAATCTCCTCCAGTGGAGACTTTCTGGACAGACTGCAGGGAGGTGGTTCCTAAACCAACAACATGTTCATCAGTAATATCAGTAAAAATGTATTATTAAATCATTATTAAGATTGAGAATGTATATAATTTCAGCTATCATAGACTTACACTCTCGTCATCATCTTCCACTCCCTCATTCTCAAGCCTTTTTTCAGACTGCATGGTGACCCCATCATCTCAACAGTCTTCCTCAACAAAGAGCATTACTATTTATTTAGATTTAGATTTCAGATTTTAATAGCAGAAAGGACAGTTGTGCATGAATGACATTTCACCTGCTCCATCATTCTCTGGATCTGCTCCCAGACACATCATCCATCTTCTGTTTAAAGAGCAGAGCAGCTCTTCTCCACCTTATAACAAGATGATTAACTCATTTGACAAGTGGTCCATAGTAGGTGGTGTGTACTTGTGTTGGTGGTTTTCACCATATACCTGCAAACATATAAACAAACAAGTCCCTGTTACTGTTGTAACTGTATGGACAATTATTAGCTCTGTTGTTATTGCCTAACTAACCTAAATGTTGGTGATTCCACATCTGAAAAGAGATGCAACCTTTTCACAATATACAGTATGCTGTAACGGTTCTGTGGCACTCTTCATTCAGTTACACTGACATATTTCCCTTGGACGCTGTGGTGAACACCATGGAGCCTGGTTAACATTATTAGCCATTTCAGGTCGTTTATCTAAGAAAAAAATACGAGCTAACGTTAGCATCGTGTTTGCATTAGAGCTGACCTACCGCTTTAAGTCGAGTATAACTTGTTAGCTGCCTTAATGTTGGTATGAGACGTAGTTTATAGTTTTATTTACCTGATGGAGCCAGAGAAGGGGGCTGTAAAAACAGTCCGGCGGAGCACCACCCTGTTACTTCTGAGGGTCGGACCCGGACGAAGCAAAAATAATCCAGCGGAGCGCGTCAAAGACGGGCCACTTTTTTACTTTTCCACCCTCCTTTGTACAATATAAAATTATTGCAAGTGCTGCACTGAGCTGACTGGTCATTTTATTAAAGTTAAGCCATGCTTTCGACGGCAGTTGCTCACTTTCCATGTTTGGGAACACTTCCGGTGGATTCTTCTTCGTTGGTTTTTGGCGGGCGGCTTCATCTTCGTTGGTGTTCAGTGGGCGGCTTCAACTTCGGGTGGTGGACTAGGCGTCAAAAATAGGGATAGAAAATAAATATTTTGAACGGTTTTGGGAAAAACTGACAGTTAGTCCCGATTCCAAACGATTCTCGATCCTCGATGCCCAACCCTACTCATCAAAGACTCTACTTCCTTAGACGGCTGAGACGAGCTGGTCTGGGAAGTTCAGTCCACACCTCCTTCTACAGATGTGCAGTGGAGAGCATCCTGTGCTCCAGCATCAATGTGTGGCATGGAGGCTGCACATCTGCAGAAAGAAAAGCTTTGCAGAGAGTGGTGAATGCTGCACAGAAATCTGTTGGAGTCAGTCTCCCCACCATCACAGACATCTACACCTCCAGATGCAGGAAGAGAACAACCTGCATCATTAAGGACCCCACTCACCCAGCACACTCACTTTTTGCCCCGCTCCCCTCAGGTAGAAAGCTGTGGAGCATTAAGTGTAGAACCACTAGACTGAGGAACAGCTTCTACCCTGAGGCTGTTAAGCTCATGTTATCTAACCAAGACAATCACAGTGAGAAAAAAAAACTGTGAAAAATCGCTGTAATGCTACGTGGTTGTTGATATCTGCTGCTGACTCTCCATGATGCTGATCTCATGCTACTGATTATTTCTTGTTGCTGTGTTCATTGACCCTCATCTTCTCGTGCGGACTCATGTTCGTGCTGCTGTTGTTTTGGTGCATTGTTTTTGTACCATTAGTGCTTATCATATTCTTAGTCTTGTGTATTCTTAGTTTGGTGAATGTGCTTTATTCTGAGTTCGTGACTCAGATCTTATTTTTCTTTACAATTTGTGTTTTTATTGGATCTAACTGGGACCCTGTGTACATAGTTTCATCCCACTTCATATACCACGTGTGGTGTGTATGAAAAATGTATCTCTGACTCTAAAGTTTAATTTTCTTAAAGAAACTTGTCCTTGTGACATGATTAAAATCTTACACTTGAAAAGCTGGTTCACTTTCTGTTTGGCAGAAACCAGCAGCCGGAGATACTACATACAGTGTTGACTTCTAGGCAATGTAGTCCTTATGAGTGGTGATTACAGTGTAGGCTGATTGAAAGAAAACTACAAAATGGAGGTGCTTCTCCAAATTTCTTTTTCTCTAGTTATTTTATGTTTTTACTTTTTCCCAACCACATGAAATGATATTACCGTAAAGTTGACAATTGCGTGTCATGTACTGTACTGCTCTGTACAATTTTTTTTGTTGTCACACTGCAACAGAGCGAGTCCTCGAATGTTGAACCCAGCGGCGGCCGCCACTAGAGGGCTCTAGGGGCGCCGCCCATCTGGAACCTGCAGCTCTTCACCATTTGAAGATTTTTTTTTTTTTATAAAAATGAAATACAGGTAGTCCCCGGCTTACGAGCGAGTTCCGTCCCTAGGGGGCGCTCGTATGTCAAAAATTTGTAAGTAGGATCACATATAGCCATAGCTCCCTTTATGGGAATGGAGCCTGCAGGGAGGAGGGAGACTATTCAACTGACTCCTTCATCTTTAAAAACTGTGTTAGGATAGGCTAAGTGCTTGGTGACTGTACAGTACTGTACATTTATCTATTTATTAAAAATATACAGTATATACAGTATTTTTATTTTTTATTGTTTTTTATTTATAAATAGATAAATGTACAGTACTGTACAGTCACCAAGCACTTAGCCTATCCTAACACAGTTAAGGAGTCAGTTGAATTGTGTCCCTCCTCCCTGCAGGCTCCATTCCCATAAAGGGAGCTAGCTCCCTTTATGTGAAAGGGAGACAATTCAACTCACTCCTTCATCTTTAAAAACTGTGTTAGGATAGGCTAAGTGCTTGGTGACTGTACAGTACTGTACATGTATTCATTTATAAAAATAAATAAAAGGTTAAAAATATATATATCAGAGTCAGAGTCAGAGAGTCTTTATTGTCATTTGCACCGCATGTGGTACATGTGATGAAAACGAGATTATGTACACGGGGTCCCAGTTACATCCAACAACAAATGCAAGAGAAAAACAGTAATAACATCTAGAATTAACTAAGAAAAACATCAACTAGTAATACACTAAGCCTAATATAGTGGAAATAAACAGCAGCACGAACATGAGTTTGTATGAGCAGATGGTCACAGATGAACACAGATGAACACAGCAACAAGAAAACAGATCAGCATCAGCACAATGTGATATTTTGCAGTGTTTATTTTTTATTTTATTTTTATTTATTCATGAGTCTAACAGCCTCAGGGTAGAAGCTGTTCCTCAGTCTAGTGGTTCTACATTTGATGCTCCTCAACCTCCGTCCTGAGGGGAGTGGGGCAAAGAGTGAGTGTGCTGGGTGAGTGAGGTCTTTCATGATGCAGGTGGCTCTTTTCCTGCATCTGGAGGTGTAAATGTCTGTGATGGTGGGGAGACTGACTCCAACAGACTTCTGTGCAGCCTTCACCACTCTCTGTAGAGCTTTCCTCTCTTCAACTGTGCAGCCTCCATGCCACACGTTGATGCTGGAGCACAGGACGCTCTCCACTGCACACCTGTAGAAGGAGGTGAGGACTGGGCTGCTCAGACCAGCACGTCTCAGCCGTCTGAGGAAGTAGAGTCTCTGATGACCTTTCTTGATCAGGCTGGTGGTGTTGTTGCTCCAGCTGAGGTTATCATTCATGTGTACACCCAAGTATTTGTAGCTGGAGACCACTTCCACTGCAGACCCACCTATTTTCAGTGGGGCGTGGGTGTGTTTGTTCCTTCTGAAGTCCACAATCATCTCCTTTGTCTTCTTCACATTCATGTGAAGATTATTCTCTTTGCACCAGCTCTCCAGGTGTTCCACCTCCTGTCTGTAGCTGGACTCATCATTGTTTGTGATGCATCCCACCACCGCTGTATCATCTGCAAACTTAACAATATGACAGCCTGGAAGTGTGGCTGTACAATCATATGTGAGCAGAGTGAACAGAAGGGGGCTCAGCACACATCCTTGAGGAGAGCCAGTGCTGAGGGTTATGGTGGAGGAGGAGAAGTTGTGGATCTTCACGGACTGTGGTCTGTCTGTTAAGAAGTCTAGTACCCAGTTACAAATAGAGGGGCTTAGTCCAAGTGTAGATAGTTTGTCTATCAGAGTTTGGGGGATCATGGTGTTGAAGGCAGATGTGAAGTCCACAAAGAGCAGACGCACGTATGAGTCCTTCTGATCCAGGTGGGTGAGAGCAGTGTGGACCACGGAAGAAATGGCGTCCTCTGTTGATCGGTTCTCACGGTATGCGTATTGATGAGGGTCCTCGTTGATGTTGACGGTTGCCTTGATGTGGGTCATGACCAGTTTCTCAAAACATTTAGCGACTACCGGGGTGAGGGCCACTGGTCTATAGTCATTCAGACCAGTCACTGTGGAGCTCTTTGGGACTGGGATGATGGTCGCGGTCTTCAGGCAGGTGGGAACTGACTCCAGTGCAAGTGAGGTGGTGAAGATGTCAGCCAGCACCTCACAGAGCTGGTCCGCACATTCCTTCAGAACTTTCCCTGGGATGTTGTCTGGTCCGGTTGCTTTATGAGGATTAATCTTTCTGAGACTGCCTCTCACTTCTGCTGCGGTCACTCTGAGATGCTCTTCATCTGGTGATGAGGTGAGTCTGGTGCTAGCTGGTCTGTTTGGATCATCAAAACGTGCATAAAACTTATTGAGGGCATCAGGCAGAGATGGGTCCCTGGGGCATTGTTTGTTCTTGCCTTTGTAATCTGTTATGCATTTAATACCCTTCCACATGCTCCGTGGGTCTTGTGAGGTGAACTGTCCCTCGATCCTCTGTGCATACGTGGCCTTGGCCTTCTTAATGCCATCCTTCAGTTCTTTCCTGCTCTTTCTCAGCTCCTCTTTATCTCCTGACTTGAATGCAGTGTCCCTGGCTGCTAGCAAGGCGTGAACTTCTTTATTTAACCAGGGTTTCCGGTTCGGGTAAGATTTAACATATTTTTTTATGGATACATTTTCAGAGCATGTACTGATGTAGCCCAGGACTGAGGAAGCATAGAGTTCCAGATCAACTGAGCTTCCATCAGTAGCTGCTTCTCTGAAAACAGACCAGTTTGTCTTCTCAAAACAGTCTCTCAACATGGGGGAACTATCTTGAGGCCAGATTCTTATCTCTCTTTGTTCCGGCTTGGAGCGCCTGAGTGGGGGGAGCTGTCTTGGGGCCAGGATCAGAGAGCAGTGATCGGAAGCTCCGAGCGCTGGGCGTGTCTTCGCCGTGTACGCCCCCTTTACATTAGTGTAGACTTGGTCAAGCGTTTTATCTCCTCTCGTTGCTGTGAAGACGTGCTTATTGAAAGCTGGGAGGGAGACTTGAAGATCTACGTGATTGACGTCTCCGCAAACAATGAAGAGCCCCTCAGGATATTTACACTGCAGCGAGGTGAGTAAGTCATGAATTTCTCCCTGGGCGTCATTAGCATTAGCATCGGGTGCTATGTAAATAACTGTTATTAAAATCACAGCATGGTCGCGAGGAAGATAATGCGGCCGACATCTTACTGTGATCAACTCGACGGCAGCTGAACAAATTCTTTTGATCACGGAACAGTTCGTGCACCAGTCTTTGTGCACGTAAATACAAACACCGCCGCCTCGTGTTTTCCCTGTAGTCTCGGTGCACCGGTCCGTTCTGAAAAAGAGTCTATTATCCAGCTCATAAACAGAGTCTGGTGTATCCTCAGAGATCCACGTTTCCGTGAGGCAGAGCACGGAGCACCTTCTCATCTCCTCCGACGTGGTCACTCTCAAACGAAGTAGATCCATTTTGTTGTCCAGCGAGCGGACGTTAGACAGAAAAAGAGCCGGCATCGGGGGTCTACCGGTTTTAGCGTCTGCCCGCAGTCTCGTCATAATTCCTGCTCGGCAACCTCTCTTCTTTCCTCGTGAGCACCGCTTCCTTTTCTTTCCCCTGGAGCGCGTCTGCTTCCAGAAAGATGATCTTAACAGCTCCAATCTTCCGAGCTCTGATTTGAGTTCGTTGCTGATTTCAGCTGTGCCCTGTGGTAAATCCGCTCCGATTCTTAACAGTTCAGTTCGGCTATAATTCACCCGCAAAAAACGCGCAGAGTCAGGTACAAAAACACTATTAAAATTACTAAAAACTAGGGATGAACCGGGAGCTCGTGAAGCTGCGGCTGCTCTGAGCGCGGCCATCTTGCCATCATGCATTTTTGTGGACCATGTTTAGCTCTGCTGCAAATGTTTGCCACAGGAGCGCGCAGCAAGGCTTTTAAGAAGATTAACACTTAAAAACAATTATTTGTTTGATAAAAAATGTTAGCAAATATGCGTCTGAGCTGAACTTTTCTTTAATAAATTAATAATTTTATCAGGATAAACACCTAAAAAATATATATTTGGTAGCTGACATTATTGTAAGAGTGTGTCTCAGTTTAATTTTTGTTAATAAATGATTACAAATCAGCTTATTTTATAAAAAGCCATAAATAGGTCGCACCTGAATATAGGTCGCAGGGCATGCAAAATTGATAAAAAGCTGCAACCTATATTCCGGAAAATACGGTATGTTGAAGTGTAGCAAAGTGCAGCTTTCATTCAGACGTGCTTCAGCTGTAATTTTTTTTAAATTTGATTAAATGGTAAATGGTAAATGGAGCTTATTTATATAGCGCTTTCCAGCCCCCTGTGAGGAGCCCCAAAGCGCTTTACAATACCAGCCATCCACCCATTCATTCAGACATTCATACACCGGTAGTGGTAGCCTGCCTTGCAAGGCGCCATCCAGACCTACCGGGAGCAACTCGGGGTTAAGTGTCTTGCCCAGGGACACAACGACACATGGTGGGCGGATGCGGGATTCGAACCTCCAACCTTCCGATCAGGGGTCGACTGCCATTACCACTACACCACGGCCGACCATGAAAATGCATGATTTTCCTATGTAGAAGCATGCTAGTTCCCTTTCAGTTCGGTCTCGGTGCAACATACTTGCTATGGGAATTGCGCCCCCGTGCGATTACCTGAAGGAATACATTCATGCCTTTTACGGCAGGGGGCGTCACCCCGCGCCAGAGGTACCGCCCTTTAGGTACTTAGGCGACTGACGCCCCTCCATCTTCCTCTTTTTTGCCCTTCACCTCGCAAAAACCTGAACTACCTCTCTTCGCGGGACTTCTCTGCTGCTCCATCGCTCAACTTGAGGTGAGCTCGCTCCCTGCACAGAGCGCACAGAGAATTTTTCCCTGCGTACTGCTGGACTAGCGAAAGCTAGCCCAGCACATTTCTATAACCTCGAAGTTTTCTTCTCTCCTCTCTCCACAGGTTGCTTCGCTCAACGGCGTTATAACTGCGCCACAACCTCTACCTCGACTAACACAAGCTTAGCGAGCTAGCCAGCGAAAGCGACACGATGGAGGAGACACTCGAACAAAGAAGAAAAAGGATTCTGGAGGCTCTCGCTCGCCTTATCTCGAACATGCCTCCAGAGAAGGGAAAGCGAAAGACAAAACTTCAAAGGAAAGCCAGCGGGACGGCGAGCCCAAACTCGCGCGTCTGTCCCAGCGGCTGTGGATTTTACCTCGCAGCGACGAACACCCATGAGGCCTGTCCAGTCTGCCTGGGTATATTTCATGCAAGACAAGCTCTGGACGCGCCCGACTCTTGCCCACACTGCAGCCAGATGCTGGACGCGGTGCTGCGGCAGCGCGTGGACCTCGTAGCTAAGGCCATGGGAAGCTCAGCTGGTCCACAGGACCCAGACACCACGGAGACTCTCACTCCGACCCCAGAGCTCGAACACATGGCTCTACACGACAGCACGCGCGTCGAATGGGGCGACAGCCCTGACCCGCTTGCTCCCATGGTGGACCTAACAGTTGAGTTTGACACCAGAGGCATGATGAATGAAGACGAGATCTCCATCTCAGCCTCGGGCGAATTTTCAGCGGAGGAACCAGAACTCGAGATCGAGGATCCGGGAGAGCACCTCCCCAGGACCCCGATACCTGCGCTCCCTGAAACGGACTTCTCCATCCCGGCCCTGTTCGACCTGTGCCACAGAGCGGCGGACGCGTTGAACATCCCCTGGCCGGAGCCCCCACCTCGCCAACAGGTCACGAGGCTGGCGGGGAACTATTTTTATTCAAAACAACAGGCTGCAACAAGGCAAAGGATGCCCTTGTTCCCAGACTTCCTCACGGAACTGACCCGCACCTGACCTCAGCCACGAGCGCCCATGCTTCTCCCCTTCTCACAATTCCTCAACGTGGAGGGTATGGATCTGGTGGGAATAGCTAATGCACCTCAGATTGAGGACACGCTAGCGTCCCACCTAGCTCCCAGATCATCAGGAACACCGACTCTCCCCAGCAAAGCTTTCAGAGCCTCAGCGTCACTTCTCGAAAAGTGCTACAGAGCTCAAGGACTCGCGGCGCGCACGATGAACGCGTCAGCGATGATGCAGGCTTACCTAGCAGAAAAACTCCAACAACTGCAGGAAACCTCGGATAAGCAAGCTGCTGCCGAATTGCTGGACGAAGCCCGCAGAGCAGCAGACTTTGTCCTCCGTATGATGGTACAGCTGCTGTGGCTCAGGGGACAGGTATGGCGGAAGTGGTCATCGCGCTCCGCCAGTGGCGGCTGGTGATATTTTTTTATGGGGGGGCGCCATAAAAAAAATTTAAGCATGTGTAGAAGTATGCATAATTATGTTTGTATACTGTAAAGTAAGTTTGTTCATGTTTTTTATTTGTATATATCAGGTGTATCCATTTGTATAAAACTATCATTAATAAAACATGGTTCATCTTCACCTTGTTTGAGGCATCAGTGTGAAAAGAGAATGGGAGTGTTCTGCTTCCACTTTTCAATTGTTAGACAACTTCTATCATATTCTGTTATTATTTTAGTAATACAAGTTCATAACATAAATAGAATTGTGAGGGTCCAGACTTAAATAAGGACAAAGGTGTTCAAAAATCCACCAAATAATTCAATTTAACAGTTCCAAAAATAAACTAACAAATAATTAAATTTCAATGAAAAATAAATCAAAAGATAATAACAAATTTGGCCCAACTTAAACAGGTCAACTGAAGTCTAACAAGGAGGAATGATTCCAGATTAGATTTTAAATAACTGATTTATGGGGAAGAAAAATGATCTATTTTACTGTGATCCACCTGATGAGCTCCACTTATACTTAAGGCTGCAGTCAAGTACTCTTCGCTGGAGCATTGATGCCTACTCATGGTATTTATGCTTCTAGCCAGTTTCTGAGTACAGTACTTTGAGAGACACTTACCTTGTTTTTTGTTGTGTTTCCAGTCCTCGTTTCCATCTTGGTCCTGGGACCAGTTGTCTGCTCATCGTGTCTTGCCCTCCAACCACTTTCCTGCCTCATTTCGCCCTCTGGGATTCATCTCAAGGAACTAAGGATTTCTCTGTAAAATAACAAACAAAACTAGATCAATCATCTTGAAAGAGCCTTCTGGTCAAGCCTTTCTGACAGTTTGTTTCATCTTCTAGGAAATCCAGAAGATCCCTGTACATGTGTACAGTATATAGACTTGCACTGTAAATAATAAACACTGTTCTATTTCGTGTAAGCAATCGCCCTTTAAAAGCTTCGCTTTGTTGGGTTTATCCCTCGCGCTTCGCGCCAACATTGAAGACTTGTAGTCCACGCCCACCTGCTGTGGGCCCGCCCTGAGGTCCAGTATAAATTGCCCCTGGACCGTTACTCTGTTCCCATTTTTTCTTCACGCTTGTTCAACAAGAAAGACTCAGCATGTCCATTTTTAGGACCACCTTTAAGTCCTGCCCCACGTGCGTGGCAGGCTACATTTTGTCTTCCGACCCGCACCCCCTGTGCGAGGCTTGCCTGGGAGCTGTCCACGCTCGGCAAGCTATGGTTCCAGAGCCCTCCTGCCCCGCTTGCGGCTTTTTATCTGAGGAGGAGAGGGCGCGCCGGTTCAACCTCTTCAGCCTGGCGGTTGTCGAGTGTCAGCCGAGGGGAGACGTGAGTGTCGAGGAATTCATGGAGGAGCTGAACTCTCTCACGTCTCCCTCGGAGGTGGCTAGCTGTGACGGGGCAGCATCACCTTGCGGTGACGCTGCTCCCGCTTCACCGATATTCTCCGGCGCTGAGAATGCTAGCGGCGGAGCTCCCACCTGTCCACGTGAAGGTGTGGAGCTCCCCAACCCTCCCACCGAAAGAGCGGAACCTGCCGGCGACCGCGGTCCAGCCTGCTTCGGAGGTAGGGACCCGGTTCAGCCCCCACGCTCCACCATCGGCTCCACAACCAGTAGAGCATCCTCGCCAGATGGACGCCCGGCGACTCCACCGGAGACCGCGCCGAGCGCTCACACCTCTCTGCTCAGCGCGCTCCCTGAGATCATCAAGATGGCAGCAGAGGTCTGCGGGCTGGAGGTGCCTGTGGCGGCCGCCCAGGCAGCTTCACCCCTGCTGGCAGGAAGGTTCGCCACGCAGAGCAGTGGGCACCAGGACACAATCTGGCCATGCGTCGCTGACGTCTCAGCCCTGCTCCAGAGCGCGACCAGCGAGCCGCTGAAGCTGAAGGCGCCAGTTTCATCCTACGCCCAGATTTCAAAAGTCCTGGGCGTCACGGACCAGTCCTTCCCCACCGTGCCCCCACTGGAGCCCGCGCTGTCCGCGGTGTTTGGAGTCAAGGCGGCAAAGTATGTGGGCACCCGGATCACCCCTCCGACTACCAGCGACCAGCTCACGAGCAAACTGACGGACAAGATCCATCAGTGCTCGTCACAGGTGGGAGCTGCTTCGAATAATGTCGCCTTGATGGCCATGTACATCTCCCGCCAGACCGAAGATGACAACTTCGGGAAGGCGGCAGACATCATCACGAATTTGTGTGCGGCACTGGCCACGTGCTCTGCGCGCATCTCAGCGTGGGCCACTCTCCTCCAGCGCCAGCTCTGGCTCAAGCTCTCCCCGACCATCCCAGATGAAGTGAAGCGGCAGCTTCTGGAAGGGCCGGTGTCTGCTGACGGTTTATTTGGGCCACACTTCAAAAATGTGTTCAACCAGCTGCAGTCCTCATCAGAGGCGCTGGAGCAGGTCCAAAAACACGTGACACCCCAGCGACCAGAACCCCGCTCGACTCATGGGCCTGTCCGGTACCGGGACCAGGCCAAGGCGTTCCGCCAGCAGCAAAAGCGGGCACCGCCTGCAGCCACGTTCGCCGCGCCAGCACCACCAGCAGCGGCCAGGGGCCAACCACCTCACTTTCAGAGGCCCGGACCCCCCCGTGGCAGAGGCAGGCAATCCTCGTGGTTGGGCCAGAACCAGGACACGAGGAAGAGATACTTCAAAAAATGATGGGGCGTCGGAGCTGTGTCGGGTGTTGATGACAGTAAATTGTGTGAGAGCAATAAAATGACTGTCTCAAGGAACAGTGTGTCTTATTCACATGTGAGTTCATCTGTTTCTACTGGCACATCTCCACAAGTAAGTTCTGAGGCTGTTTCAAGCCGGGTTTTTTCAAGCAACCAGAGGGTAAAAATGAGTTTCTGTCGTCAAGGAGTGGGTTGCCATGCAGCTGCAACTGCAGCTGCAGGTGCACCTGCGAGCAGCGAACTCTGCGTGAACTCAGCAGCCCCTCCTCACACGAAGGAGAAGGCGCGCTCTGACAAACATCTGAAAACTGAGAGTGTTAAACTGTTTAAACAGAGCGGAGTCACATCTGATGGTTTTCAATCGGTTAAAACTCATGAGCCTGTTTTAACCAGGACTTTTTCACCTCTTCCTGCTGCTCTTCGAGCAGAAACATGCACAGGTTTGTACCGTGACGCGTCAGCTGTCAATCAGCCCTTTCAAGTCCGGCCTCCCATGGACCGTTGCGGAGAAAATCCGCAAGGTGGCGGTAGAGGCCAGGGTATCTTCTTCAATTCAAAGCACACATGCTTCTCCTCTGACAGCTCACAGTGCCGTGTGGTTAAACACATGCACGCTGAACGGCTGGTTGAAAAGAACAATCTGCAACGGTTATACTCTACAGTTTGCGGAGACACCTCCAAAATTCAACGGAGTGCTGGAAACGAAACTGTCGTCCCCAAAACAAGGAATAATTCTCCAGTTGGAGCTGGAGGAGTTATTACTGAAAAACGCAATTTCCAGAGTCCCCTCGGGGGAGGAGGAAACCGGGTTTTATTCAAAGTATTTCCTGGTTCAAAAGAAACCAGAGGGTTACAGGCCGATTTTAGATCTGTCTTTTTTCAACAAATATATTGTGGCTCGCCCCTTTCACATGCTGACGATAAGACGTGCTCTGGAGTACGTCAGTCA
>JBBPBX010060800.1:0-21322 GCA_038048925.1 Garcialebias charrua
ATATTATATATATATGTTTTATATATATATATAGTTATATATATAGTTATGTATATAGTTATATATATATGTTATATATATATATATATATATAGTTATATATATAGTTATGTATATAGTTATATATACATACTGTAGTATGTATTTATATAGATATGCTTATCTGAATGTATATGTATTATTACAGTATCTGAATATGTATAATGTGTGTGTGAATAAATTGCATCTTTGGTTGTGTCTTGCTAAACATATATTAAAGTACAGTACACTATTGTATTCCACCAAAAATATTTAAATATGCTAAACTAAACGTTCCTATACATGCAGTTTTAATAGCTGTATGCCTAAAATTTAAATATGTGACAATAGCATTACTATTCAGCGTGTTGTGATTGATTAAATGCGCTGATACTTTATTGTGCCAGCCAAATCTATAAGGCTGAGTGGAGCGGTGGCCACCCCCAAGATGGCTGCCTGAAATCTCGTCAGCTCCAATAGGCGAGAGCGGGCCATGCGGTATCTAGTGTTCTATATATGATATCTATGAGCAGAACAACAAACACTGACGTCAGAACAGAGCAACTTCCGGTTCTGGGGGAACATCACTTCCGTTAGCTGCTGTTCTTCAAAATAAGAGCTAGAACTGAGCTGCTCTTCAGCTCTACATCCTTTAGTTTCTGTGTTACCATGGCAACTTGTCAATATTTCACTGAATTTAGACCCATCTGATGTAGTTTAAGAAGGATTAGTATTTAATTTAATCCTGAAACAGTTCAGGATCTCATGCTTATTTGACACAGGAACAGAGTCAACAAGAAATTGTGATGGGAGGTCAGATGATTGGGGGGTGCCTGAGAGAGATTTAATGGTTTTCCTAAAAAATTCTGGAAAACCATTAAATCTCTCTCAGGCACCCCCCAATCATCTGACCTCCCATCACAATTTCTTGTTGACTCTGTTCCTGTGTCAAATAAGCACGAGATCCTGAACTGTTTCAATAAACATTTTGTTGCTTCTAGTTCATTATTTGACACAGTTACAAACGGAAAATCAGCCACTTTATCTAATAATCAAACTTCTACAAATCAAATCCCTCCTACAAGTCAACCATCTGTTAATCACACCTTCTCTTTTTCTCCGTTCTCAGTCAGTGAGGTAAATAAACTGTTAAATGATCTTGATCCTAAAAAATCTGCAGGTCCAGATGAACTTCCACCTTATTTCTTAAGGCTGGCTGCTCATATCATCACAGTCCCTGTGACCCACATCTTTAATCTGTCCATAAGCCAAAACACCATTCCGGATGCTTGGAAAACAGCCTTTGTTCTTCCTTTGCTGAAGGGAGGTGACCCCACCTCACTGAACAATTATCGACCGATCTCTAAACTCTGCATCTTAGCCAAGGTTCTAGAAAAACTGATAAACTCTCAGATCAAAAATTATCTGGACTCATTTAACATCTTACCTCTCATCAATCTGGTTTCAGGAAAAAACACAGCACAACAACTGCTTCTCTGAAGTCAAAGCTAAGTCTGGTCCTCTGGACATTCAAAAAATAAAACAAAACAAAGCAAAAAAAATGTAGAAACGTTTCGTCTTTCGTCCGAAAGACTTCCTCAGTCTGAGTTGCTGTGTTCAGCTCAGTCTTATAAATAGCACCCTCCCACAGTGTTGCACAACCAGTTGGCTGATGACAGCCTGAAACCAGTTGCTCACATGATCAAGGAGGGCCATCAGCCTAACAATGGATCATTAGCACCCTGATGGTTGTTTGCTATTCACAGAGGGCTGAGTGATACTAGCAATAACAGCATTGTAAGAGGGGGACAGTTGAACCCGGAGGCCTCCACCCCTGTTTAATGATGGACGGTTTCTTTTCACAAAGATGGCCTCCTTTACTCCTCTCTCAAACCATCGTTCCTCTCTATCAAGGATGTGAACATCTTCATCCTTGAAAGAGTGACCGCTGGCGTGGAGATGAGTGTAGACTGCAGAGTCCTGACCTGATGATGTTGATCTTCTGTGCTGGGCCATCCTTTTGGCCAGTGGCTGGTCCAGAGGACCAGACTTAGCTTTTTTAGATTTTTCTACCTGGATTATTGAGCATGCATCAGTGCTTCTCTGAAGGTTCTGAATGATGTTGTTGAAGCATTGGATGCTAAGGACTATTGTGCTGCACTTTTCTTAGACCTGTCTAAAGCTTTTGACACTGTGGATCATAACATCCTGTGTCATAAGCTCTCAGAAATCGGTTTCTCTGATCACACCATCGGTTGGTTTTCTAACTATCTTTCCAATCGGAGGCAATGTGTTCAACATAACGGTACTTTTTCCAGCTATTTAACAGTTAAAAATGGTGTACCACAAGGCTCAGTTTTAGGACCCACTCTCTTTACAATCTACATAGCTAATGTAGGTCACTGCATCCCTGATGCATCCTTACATTTCTATGCTGATGATACAGTTGTTTATTGCCGAGCTAAAACAGTAGCTAAGGCTTTCCAGTTACTGCAATCCGCTTTTGACATCATCCAGTCAGATTTGTTCCGTCTCAAACTTGTCCTAAATGCTGATAAAACAAAAGGGATGTTTTTTTTCAAATAGGAAGGCGGTTCCAGCAGATCCTCCTCTGATTTTATCTTCAAATGGTGTCCCTATTGAGTTTGTTGATTCCTATAAATATCTGGGTATCCTGATCGATTCACATCTCTCTTTTAAACTCCACGTGGAAAACCTAGTGAAGAAACTGAAAGTTAAACTGGGTTTCTTTTTCAGAAACAGATCATGTCTATCACTGAATGTTAGGAAACGCCTTGTATCTGTGACTTTCCTTCCCTCCATTGATTACGGTGACATTCTCTACATGAATGCTCCTACAAGCACCCTGCGGATGTTGGATGTTGTCTATCATGGTGCACTAAGATTCATAACTGGTTGTGATTATCGTACCCACCACTGCACCCTGTATTCACTGGTTAACTGGACATCATTAACCTCACGCAGACTCTTCCACTGGTACATTTTCATCTTTAAATCACTTCTTGGTCTGCTGCCCTCATACATCTCCTCCTACATGTCTTTGCGTGAGTGCAGCTACAGCGTGCGCTCTCAGGACATGATTACCTGCAGTGTTCCGTCAGTGAGGACTGAACTTGGAAAAAGGGCCTTCTCCTACTCTGCTCCTGCTTCATGGAATATCTTACAAAAAGATGAAACTCTTATGGGCCAGAATAAAGTAATACTGTAATTTGTTGTGAGTTCATGCACTGTGTTGGTTTTGCTCTTTGAGCAAGGTGATGTTGATACACGGCTCATTTTGTGCACCAGTAAATTGAATTTGGAATTTGGAAGAATTTTTATTTATTTATTTATTGCCAAATAAGGGTTCAGTGAGTGGGCATATGAAACTGGTGGGTTCGGTACCTCAAAAAAGGTTAAGAACCACTGCTCTAGAGTTGAAAAAGACTTCTGGACAGAAGTCGAAACGTTTTCTGCAACAAATAAAGTCCAGTTGATCCTGTATTGAACGCCTTTTTTGATTTCACTGCTCTAGAGAAATGTGGATATCCTAACTGGGTCTTCCTGAAAGCAGAGAAGAAACCCAAACAGGACTCTACCCAGCCAGGTGAAAAGAAGGAACCCAGACCCAGACCAGTGGTCATTCCAGATGTTGCAGGAGTTTCAGAGACATTGAGACGTTTATTCTCTAAACACAACGTCCCAGTGGCTTTTAAACCCCAAAATACATTACGGCAAAGACTGGTTCATCCCAAAGATCCAGTCCCCCGGCACAAACAGAGTAATATTGTGTATGCTGTTCAGTGTCAGGAGGGCTGTGATCAGTCTTACATCGGGGAAACTAAACAGCCACTGGCCAAAAGGATGGCCCAGCACAGAAGATCAACATCATCAGGTCAGGACTCTGTGGTCTACACTCATCTCCAGGCCAGCGGTCACTCTTTCAGGGATGAAGATGTTCACATCCTTGATAGAGAGGAACGATGGTTTGAGAGAGGAGTAAAGGAGGCCATCTTTGTGAAAAGAAACCGTCCATCATTAAACAGAGGTGGAGGCCTCCGGGTTCAACTGTCCCCCTCTTACAATGCTGTTATTGCTAGTATCACTCAGCCCTCTGTGAATAGCAAACAACCATCAGGGTGCTAACGATCCATCGTTAGGCTGATGGTCCTCCTTGATCATGTGAGCAGCTGGTTTTGGCTGTCATCAGCCAACTGGTTGATCCACTGTGAGAGGGTGCTATTTACAAGACTGAGCTGAATACAGCACCTCAGACTGAAGAAGACTTTCAGATGAAAGACGAAACGTTTCTACAATTTTTTTTGCTTTGTTTTGTTTTTTGGATTATTGAGCATGAATCAGGTTATTAGTTTTATATTTGATTGTTTCTGTTCAGTGCCCTGAGACGACTTCTGTTGTGACTTGGCACTATACAGTATAAATAAACTGAACTGAATTGGATTGACATGTCTTTTTTTTTTTACCCCGCCTACAAAAAGTATCGGAATTGGGAATCGAAAGGAACTGGAATCGAAACGAAGAATCGGAACCGGAATCGCTCAAATTCAAATGATGCCCAACCCTACTTGCAACAAATATTGGTAGAGAATGAGATGCCATCCCACAGCAGTGTGTGACCAAACTGGTGAGCAGCATGAAGAGGTGCCAGGCTGTTGTGGCTGTGTAAGGTTCTTCCACATGCTTCTGAGGCTCCACTTTGTTAAATGAGTAAAATAGGTTGTAAATGTGTTTTGTTTATTAAAACTTATTTGATGAATCCAATAAACGACACCAAACAAGAGTCAACATCAGAATAAGATGTTTGGTTTTGTCAGAGAAGATTTGACAAGTTTTACATGAGCATCATCCTCATTTAGTTCATCTCCTAAAATGACAAATTCATCCAAAAGTTCTACTGTTCAAAATATTTATTTGATAATTCAATCATGTTTCCAATCATTTTACAACAAGCTGTTTGGTTTAATCAATGTTGAAAGTTTATTATCAAATTTCATACTTGATGATGTAAAAGCTTTTGTTTTATTTTGCTGTATTTCTTTATTTTATTTTACTTTTGATTACAATAAAGTTTATGATTGTGGAATAGTTTGACCTTGTAATAATTTGAGTGGAATGCACTGATTTATTTTCAATAGAACAAAATATTTTCATTTTAATTTGAGACCTAGTTTTGTGAATCTTACAACAATTTACATCAAATTACTGGTGTCCTGCTACAAGTCCAAATTCTTAGTTTACATGTGTTCAAATGTTCCATAAATCAACCAGAAATGAACCTTTAGATGACAGTTTAAAAAAAAGTTACAACAAGGTCTTCACATGGTCCAGACCTTTGTTTTCCAACAAGGTCTTCACATGGTCCAGACCTTTGTTTTCCAACAAGGTCTTCACATGGTCCAGACCTTTGCTTTACAACAAGGTCTTCACATGGTCCAGACCTTTGCTTTCCAACAAGGTCTTCACATGGTCCAGACCTTTGTGGAGCAGCAGGAGACCTCAACGTGCACTGGGATGTGAGGGATGTGCACGTGGCTGTGACGCATGTTTGTGTTGACAAATGATTGAAACATCTGGAGAACTTGATGTTAAAGTTTCACCTGGACCTTCAAGATCAAGTGAATAAATCAATAGAAGTGAAATGAATCAAAAGGTGATGAAGAGCCACTAGAAGAAGATGAAGAGCTGCAGGTGTTTGACCCCGGGGTCACATGGTCCAGCAGCTGCTCAGACACTTCATTGATCTTCTGTCATGACTAATAGTTGTTGTTGCAGCACAAACACAAGTGTTGCTTTGAAAGCAGCAACGTGTTGCTGTGATGTTGCTCTCCTCTCTCCACACCTCCTGTGTGTTGTGTGTGAAACATGTTCACACAACAACTAACTGTGGCTGCTTCACATCTGCCTTCACATCTGCTCTGGAGCTCATTTACAGCTCAGTGCTGCCACCTGCTGGATCCACTCACAAACTACATGCAGGAACATCTGCAAACATCTGGCTTCAGCATCCAGCTGATGTTCATCTGTGCACTCTGAGTTCACATTTCACTCTTTTGATCCATCAGCATCATTTTTAGGACTTCTTCTCATTTGCTCATGTTCCATCACATGACCTGTCTGAGGACTTTCCTTTCACTCAGACATGGACAAAACATGATCACCCTTTCATTAATGTCCACTTATGCTCCTTTTCCACTGTGACGGCATGGATCAGGTCAGTTTGGGTCAGCTCAGATCAGCTCGTGTGTCATCGTGTTTCCATATACACTTCTGGACCGGTTATGTAGGCAGTGTCCAGAATCCAACTCACCTCACCACCTGGTGGTGGTGGTGGTGACCCTTTTGTCTGACTTCATCCCAGAACCAAAACATTTGTAACCTAATAACAGTTGAGCAGAGCCTGGTAATCTTTTCTTCGGATTCATTAAAGATCAAAGGCAAATGGGAAAATTGGTTAAAATTTGTCCGTAATTGTTGTTTGTGTTTCATTAAATTTAAAAACACAGTATTACTTATTAGTTAGTCAGTTGGTCTGGGAACACCTTGTGGTTCTTCTAGAAGAGCTGAAGATGTGGATGTCTGGGCCTCCCTGGTAAAGATGCTGCCCCCGCGACCCGACTTCAGAATAAGCAGAAGATAATGGATGGATGGAGTAAAGGGGCCCCAGGGCTTTCAGATGAACTTCTCAGGGGCCCCAGTTGAACAGCCGATAACTCATAACTGTCCTTTATGAATTTTGACTGTTTTTGTCCGACTTCATCCTAGAACAAAAACATTTCTAACGTAATAACAGTTGAGCAGATTCTGCAGAAGATAATGGATGGATGGATGGATGGATAGATGGATGGATGGATGGATGGATGATGGATGGATGATGGATGGATGGATGGCCTCCACAGAGAAGGAGACCATCAAACAGCATGGTTGCTCAGTTCAGTTGAACACCTGCATGTTGCTTCAGATCAGCTGTTCAAATCTCTGCAGGTTCTAATAAAAGGTTCATCAGGACTTTCAGATTAATCTTTCTGTTCAGTTCCTGAGACGACTTCTGTTGTGACTTGGAGCTATTTAAATAAACTGAACTGAATTAAATCTCTGATGAACCAGATTCTACAAAAACATCTATTTTTGTTGATGAATTTTCACTCATTGTGTCTACTTTTATTGATCAATTTAGATGTGTGGATTTGTTTCTTGTACACAGATTATTTTATTTTAGTGATTTAAAATGTAATTCTTGTTTTATGATTTGAACATCTGTGGGTTAGAATAAAGTTGAACCAAAGGCTGCAGCTTTTCTTTAAACATGTTTGTGGGGATTTAAGAGCAGTTAGAAGCTCCTGCAGCTGAGTGGAACATCTGGACCTGAGATGTGGAGCAGGTTCTGTGGACAGAACTCAGCAGAACCAACGTTTGAGAGGCTGCACTCAGAGTGGGAGGAGCCTCTGAAGAACGTTGCTGAGCTTCAAACAGACACAGAGTCCAGGAGAGAATTAGTGTCTACTTCCTGAACGTTTCTCCACTGCAGCCAGATGTTGGTCAGCTGAACATCTGCAGAAACAGGAGACATGTTTGTCCTCTCCTGTTCACTTCAGCTGTTCTGATGCTGGACACAATTAAAGGCCTGGCAGTCCTTGTCGGTACCGGGGCTTGAACCGGCGATCTTACGATCACAGGCCCACCGTCTCTGTTAGAACAACAACAACTAATTTGTTAATTTGATCAAAATGCACCGTCTTTATATTTTTCTTGTTTTGCAGAAAAGTTTATCTAGTAGTTATTAGAAATGTTTATTTTAATCTTTGGGGAAACTGTTTAAAAAATCCTGTTTTCCATGTAATCCAGGTTCCTTTTGTTTTTTAGTGACGACGCCCCCTGGTGTTTTTTTTTTTATAAAAAAAAAACAAGTACAAAAAAAACTTACAATGTCAAACATGGCTCGAGACTTAAGGCATGCATAGCACAAAAGAGAATAAATGCACATAAACAAAAACAATAATGTGTTTTGGGCAGCTTACAACAGAAATTCGTTACAGATTGTTTTAGTTTTTAAAGCTTTGGCATTAGTACAGTACTTTAAAGTAGATAAGTAAGAGGAAATATAATTAGAAAACACTATAAATCTAGGTTTTAGCAAGGAGAATTTACAGCTGTGGATGTAAAATTTGGCTAAGAGTAGTATTAAATTTACAACAAAAACTTTCTCACTTGAAATATTTGGACAAAAGAAACCAAACAGTATAATTTTAGCGTCAAATGGTAGGTCAATTTCTAACTTTCTATTTACATACATGAAAATGTCTTTCCAGAACACCTGAGTATGAGAACAGTCCCAGAAGAGATGGATGATGGTCTCCTCAGAGCTGTGGCAGAGTGAACACATTGGGTCTACGTTTGGACGGTACTTGGAGATTATATAGTTTACAGGATAACATTTATGCAGAATCTTTAGGGATACTTCTCGAATCTTATTAGTTATAAAGTATTTTCTAGGTAACAACCAAACATCTTTCCAACAGATATCATTAAATAAATTATCCCAGAAGAATATAGAAGCAGGTTTACTAATACATTCTCTAATTATTAATTCTCTAATACATTTGTTATTTGTTTTTTCACTTAAAAAAGGGTCAGAGTTACCAATGAATAATTCTTCAGTTAAATAGTTTGTGCTGTTTTGTACAGGATTTGACATCAACATTTTCACACCAGATGGAATTGCATCAAAGACAATTGCAAATTCTTTTGGTAGTACTGGAAAGTTATACGTAGTTAAAAATTCACTGTAAGAGTAAGTGTTGCCGTCTTTGTTGAATAACTGATGTACATGAACTATTCCTCTGTCAAACCAATTTTTAAAGAAAATAGATTTATGTTTAAAACAAATGTCTTTGTTATTCCAGATATAGTATTTGTGTGGAGAGAAATTGTGTTTGTGAACCAGAGTCCAGCATAAAAACAGCTGTTTGTGGAAATTGGAGAGTTTGATCGGGATTTTGTCAATGTTGTAATTACACCTTAAAATAAAAGACAAACCACCCAATGCTTCAAATACATGTGTTGAAATGAAGTTCCACAAAGAGTTTGGATTTAAGAGATATCTTTTGATCCATTTAATTTTAAAGGAGGAGTTTAGAGTCTGTAAGTCTAATACATTAAACCCACCAGAGCACAGCTTATTTATCATAACATTTTTTCGGATTAGATGAACCTTTTTTTTCCAAATAAAATCAAACAATGTTTTATCCACTTTTGAAATGATGTCCTTGGGAACCTCAAGGGCAGAAGTCGCATAAACCAAACTGGAGAGACCTTCAGCCTTAGAAAGTAATACACGACCGGAGATGGATAAATCTCTCTGTACCCATAAATTGAATTTTTTATTAATTACAGTAACAAGGGGATTAAAGTTATCACTTAATCTTTGGTCCTCCTCTTTTATAATATAGATACCAAGATATTTAACTTTGTGTTTTACTGGAATTCCTGAGATCTCTGTGTCATGACATGTTTTAATAGGGAGTAACTCACATTTAGATAAATTAAGGTTGAGACCTGAGGCTGCAGAAAATTCACCAAGCAGCTCAACAGCACACTTTACTTGAGAGCAATCTTTTAGAAATAGAGTTGTGTCATCTGCCAGTTGGCTCAGACATATTTCTCTACCAGCAATCTGAATACCTTTTATGCAGCTGTTTTTAATGAAATGTGCTAAAATCTCCATAGGAAGAAGAAACAAAAATGGAGAAATTGGACAACCTTGTCTAATTCCACGCTCAACGTTAAATCTGCCAGAGGTTCCATGAGCTAGTTTAATTGAGCTATTGCCTCCAGCATAAAGGGTGCGCACTGATTTCTTAAAGTGCTCACCAAAACCGAACAGATCCAAAGTTTTAAATAAAAAATCATGTTCCAGTGAGTCAAACGCTTTATGGAAGTCAAGAAAGAGAATAAAACTATTTTCAGATATTAAATCTGCGTAGTCTAATAAATCTAAGATAAGCCTTATATTATCAATTATGTGTCTTCCCGCCATAAAACCATTTTGAGTTTCCCCAATAACATCATGAAGTACTTTTTTCAGTTTATTTGCTAAACATAATGCTAAAATTTTATAATCATTATTTAATAATGTGATGGGGCGCCAGTTATCTAAAACTAATACATCTTTTTGTGGTTTTGGGATGAGTGTAATTAAGCCTTGGCATAGAGTGGACGGTAATTGTTCTTTATCTATACTTTCTCTAAAAACATTCAGCAAAAAGGGAGCAAGTTCTTCCGTGAATAGTTTGTAAAATTCAGAAGTTAGCCCATCAGTACCTGGAGATTTATTTAATTTAAGTTTTTTAATAGCCTCTGAGATTTCTGTAAGCGTAATGGGAGAGTCACAAATTGATTTTTTGAAATCTCCAATTGTCTTAATATTACCTAGATTGTTAAAGAAATCATTCATATGAGCAGGTGAAATGGTTGAGGTATATAGTTTTTTATAGAAGTTTTCACACATTTTAGATAGTTCTTTTGGATCTTCTATGATACCACCATTTGAAGAGAGTCTATTTATACTATTTTTATTTTGCCGTTGTTTTTCTAGCTTAAAAAAATAGCTAGAATTTTGCTCACCCTCCTCTAACCATTTCGCTCTTGAACGTACAAATGCACCTTTAGCTTTATTGATATATAATTGATCAAGTTTTAGTTGTGAGGTTAGGAGATCTGCTTGCTGTTGTTCAGATAGATTTTCAGGCAATATGGAAGATAGCGAAATTAATTTGGTTATCAGATTACTTTCATCTGATTTTTTTTCCTTTTTTAGTTTAGAACTTGTTTCTATAAACAATCTTCTCAGCTCATATTTTAAAAGCTCCCATTGTTTTTGATATTCCCCTGTATCTTCTGCAGTCTCAAAATGTTCTGAGATTTTTCTTCTTATTATTTCAATTAAAGATTCGTTTTGTAATAAAGAACTATTTAGTTTCCAGTATGCTGGGTATCTTTGAGTTGGCTTATCAGGAGATAAGTTTAAGGTTAATACAATTGCTTTATGGTCTGTTAATGGAGTAGGCATAATTTCTGTTTTGCAAATTAATTGAGTAAGGGATTCCGATATTAACCAAAAGTCTATTCTGGATCGTAAAGAACCAGCCTTGTTTGTCCAAGTAAATTCTTTACTATTTGGGTTAGTAACTCTCCAGATATCATGAAGACCTTGTTCATTCATAAAATCATTCAAAAAACAGTTGGTTTTATTTCTGCTAGGCCATCTGTCCAAATCATCATTTAATGTGACGTTGAAATCTCCTCCCAGTAATATTTTAATATCAGTAAACCTTTCCTTAATACTTTCAAAGGTAGTACTTAGTGTTTGAAATAATTCTTTGTTTTCTCTTGTGTTAGTGTACCCATAAACATTACCTACGCCCCCTGGTGGTGGCTGCTGATAAATATGTGGACATGACGTCACCAGCTCGGCCTCTTTGTTTTCCTTCGTGAGTTCAAGATGGCGCTCTAAACGGACGTAATTTGGGAGCTCTGATATTCAACCGACACATTTTCATATATTAAAGGGAGTTGTTTGCTACAAGGAGACATTCTGCTGACAAGGTACCATAATAAGTGTATAGACACTGTAGAGTGATGTGAAGGTGCAGAAAGAAGAAAACACGAGTCCAGCAAACTATCCACCGCTAGCGTAGCTAACAACAAGCTAGCTGGATCTAAAAGTTCGACCGCTGCCAGCATGCATGATTATATTAGCCCAGATGTTGATGAGGGGATGGAAGCAGAGTTTCCACCTCTGCCCGTGACACCCTCCAAGGTTTACAGCAGAGAAACAAAGGAAGCTACAAGATACCGAGTTTCCTTCTGATGAGAAGCTACGTCTGGATTTAGCTCCGTGATTTATTTCAATTACTGATGAAAAAAGACTTCTCGTGAGTCAAATACTTTATTCTGTGATTTAGTTCCAAGCTGCTGCTGCCAGAGGCTTGTAACACTGCAGCTTCTTGTCTGTGGAGAGTAAGTTAGTTCACTCTGTTAGCATCTGTAGCTGTTAGCATGTGTAGCTGTTAGCATGTGTAGCTGTTAGCATGTGTAGCTGTTAGCATCTGTAGCTGTTGACAGCTGTAGCGGTTTGCATGTGAAGCTGTTAGCATCTGTAGTTGTTAACATCTGTAGCTGTTAGCGTCTGTAGCTGTTAACATCTGTAGCTGTTAACATCTGTAGCTGTTAAAGTCTGTAGCTGTTAGCATCTGTAGTTGTTAACATATGTAGCCTTTAACATCTACTGTAGTTGTTAACATCTGTAGCTGTTAACATCTGTAGCATTTAACATCTACTGTAGTTGTTAACATCTGTAGCTGTTAACATCTGTAGCTGTTAGCGTCTGTAGCTGTTAACGTCTGTAGCTGTTAACATCTGTAGCTGTTAAAGCCTGTAGCTGTTAACAGCTGTAGCTGTTAACAGCTGTAGCTGTTAACATCTGTAGCTGTTAGCGTCTGTTGCTGTCAACATCTGTAGCTGTTAACATCTGTATCTGTTAACGTCTGTAGCTGTTAACATCTGTAGCTGTTAACGTCTGTAGCTGTTAACGTCTGTAGCTGTTATTTTCTGTAGCTGTTAACATCTGTAGCTGTTAGCATCTGTTAGGGGTGGGCGATATGGCTCAAAAATTATATAGTGATATTTCAGAGCATTATCACGATAACAATAAATTTCGTGATATAACCAAAAAAAAAATCACATTTATTTATTTGACAAAATTAACTAAACATGTTGCTTTGTAGTATTATATAAAATTTTAAAATACAACAAGGGGTAATTTTACTGAAATTACTTTATAGTATTCTGTCTCCAAGTATAAAAAATAACTTGTAACAAGTTGATCAGCTGACCCTGAAGCTTCTGGTGTTTCAGCTTCCTCTGTTCCTGCAGGAATTATTCATTTTTCTGATTCATTTTTTTTAACTGATCTATCTGATTCTCTGATCACCTGCCTCTGTGTGAGACAGCTGAACCGCGCGCGACAGTTTTGGAGCGAGGGAGAGAGCAGCCCGCACACACGCTGAGCAGCGCAGGGCGGGGGAGTGGGGGACAAGCTCTCTGTACCTCTGCAGTGAGAGACAGGGGAGAGACAGCTGAAACACGTTGTTTGTTCTAGCGTTACACCAGTACACAGACTGGTGGAGGGAGGTGCGCAGCTCGGTTTGGTCTTTTGAAGCGCTCGGAAGTGAAGGGGGCGGGGCGCCCCGACGTATTACGTCATGAAATTAGCATATCATGATATAAGTTTTTTGCCCGGGCAAGCTTTTTTGCCCGGTAAAACCGGTAATGATATGATATGGCCCAGCCCTAGCATCTGTAGCTGTTGGCATCTGTAGCTTTTAGCAAGTGTAGCTGTTATCATGTTTAGCTGTTAGCATGTGTAGCTGTTAGCATGTGTAGCTGTTAGCATGTGTAGCTGTTAGCATGTGTAGCTGTTAGCATGTGTAGCTGTTAGCATCTGTATCTGTTAACATCTGTAGTTGTTAGCATATGTAGCTGTTAGCATGTGTAACCGTTAGCATCTGTAGATGTTAGCATGTGCAGCTGTTAGCATGTTTAGCTGTTAGCATGTGTAGCTGTTAGCATGTGTAGCTGTTAGCATGTGTAGCTGTTAGCATCTGTATCTGTTAACATCTGTAGTTGTTAGCATATGTAGCTGTTAACATGTGTAGCTGTTAGCATGTGTAGCTGTTAGCATGTGTAACCGTTAGCATGTGTAGCTGTTAGCATGTGTAGCTGTTAGCATGTGTAGCCTTTAGCATGTGTAGCTGTTAGCAGCTAAGTCTCGTTGTCGCGTGCTTGGATAATCTAGTCTCGTGACTGTGTGTGTGTTTTTCTGTGTAGGAGCAGGAGCTTCACGTCAGACCTCCACCAACCACATGTTTGTTCTCTAACAGGTATAGTTGTAATTTCTAGTAAAATTGTTCAATATTATACTTCGGTCCAGCAGCCTCCACTTCTAAAAGTCAGCGCTCAAGCGGTTTGGTTGTCAACGCGCTAACACCATGAATTAGGTAGTCACGCTTGCGAGGTTCTTTCAAAATAAAAGCTGATGTGTGTCTCCTGTTGGTACAAACTCTGTACATAAAACACATGTTAGCACTGGAAGCTGTAATGGGACCAACATTCCTGCTCAGCTGTTTCCACTAAAAGTTTAAAGACCGTGTAAAGTAAATTTCAATATTTTCTTCAATAAACATTATAAATGTCATAATTGTAATGTTGTAAATGAGTAAAAAGTCTCAAAATTGTAGATAAATTAATTTTGGAGTTATAGATCAACTTGTGTATAAAGATATGTCTGTTTCAGGATTTTTTAGGCGTGTTTTAAATGTGACCGCGTTTCGTCACGCGGTCTTCTTAAGTATAGAGTCAGAGTCAGAGAGAATTTATTGTCATTTGCACCGCATGTAGTACATGTGTTGAAAACGAGATTATGTACACAGGGTCCCAGTTACATCCAACAACAAATGCAAGAGAAAAACAATAATAACATCTAGGATTAACTAAGAGAGACATCAGCTAGTAATACACTAAGCCCTAATGTAGTAGAAAAACATCATTATAAACAGCAGCACGAACATGAGTCATTATGAGCAGATGGTCACAGATGAACGCAGCAACAAGAAACAGATCAGTATCAACATGATGTGACATTTTGCAGTGTTTATTCTTATTATTTATTTATTCATGAGTCTGACAGCCTCAGGGTAGAAGCTGTTCCTCAGTCTAGTGGTTCTACATTTGATGCTCCTCAACCTCCGTCCCGAGGGGAGTGGTGCAAAGAGTGAGTGTGCTGGGTGAGTGAGGTCTTTCATGATGCAGGTGGCTCTTTTTCTGCATCTGGAGGTGTAAATGTCTGTGATGGTGGGGAGACTGACTCCCACAGACTTCTGTGCAGCCTTCACCACTCTCTGTAGAGCTTTCCTCTCTGCAACTGTGCAGCCTCCATGCCACACGTTGATGCTGGAGCACAGGACGCTCTCCACTGCACACCTGTAGAACGAGGTGAGGACTGAGCTTCTCAGACCAGCTCGTCTCAGCCGTCTGAGGAAGTAGAGTCTTTGATGTCCTTTCTTGATCAGGCTGGTGGTGTTATTGCTCCAGCTGAGGTTATCATTCAAGTGTACACCCAGGTACTTGTAGCTGGAGACCACCCCCACCCCCTGCAGCTCCAGCCGTATAAATTAGATCTTGCCTCGGTGGAGCCGTTCACTCGCGAATCGCAGATAGCATCAGATAGCAATAGCATAGATATTTTGTTCATTGTTAGCTAGCTAATCAATTACGCCTCGTTCGTGCATCTGTGCCCTACAAGTTCACAAGCTCCTTTTTTGCTAAGAAAATGCGACAGGTCCATTGCATACTTAGTTATCAACGTGATTACTCTATATTTTAATCACCAACACAGACCCCGCATGCGATGTGACCGGGTCGGACCGGGTGCAGCGAGTCTGCTCATCTTCTAAAATAGCGCTTATTATTAAACACATAACAGCGGAGTTATGAATTATAGTTGTGTCTAGGGATGTGCCGATCGATCGGAAACCGATCAATCGTCACGATAATCATTAAAGCGGATGTGATCGGCTTTTGCCTTCAATTACCGATCACAGAGCCTGTGATGCGAAGTTTGCTAACTGCAAAACGTGCGACGAAAAAGTACCTCGTGGAAGAATTTCAACGAAGTCCTTCAACACAACAAACCTAATTCGTCATTAAAATGTTTTAATACGTTTTAATAACTTACCAAAAGCCGTCTGCCAGCGCCGCCATAAGCAACACCTGTTAGCATGTAGCTCCACCGAGTAGCTCCACCGAGTCCGCTCCGCTGCGCAGTTACGGGCAGTCCAGTTTAGCTGCGGCTTCAAAAAGGCTGTCGGCTTTGTTATTCCAAGTTAGCTGGGTGTCCCCCGATATCTTCTGCTTCCAGTCCGACATCGAGGCGAGCTCCAGGAACCTCTGATCGCACAAAGCCGGCTGTCTGCTGCAGGTCCGGTTTAGCATGTTAGCCTTAGCTCATACCATGAGCTGCTGGTCTCGCGCGGTGCTGTGTGAGCGCTCGGCGGAGATCGCGGCTGCTGCTCCAGTCCTGAGACATTCACAGAGTTCAGGGAGTGTTTCCAGTTAATTTATCCGTATGAGGCATCCTCTTATGGGAGAAACAGTCCTCCAAAAGCCGACTGCCGAGTGTGGAGGCGGTATTTCCTGGTTCTTCTTCTTCTTCTATAGAGTTTAATGGCGGTTGGCGAACTCATATTAAGCGCATTACCGCCACCTGGTTCCCGCAGGAAGTTGTTCAAAAAAGCACGAAATTATTTAAAAAAAATAATAATAATGATACTTTACGTATTTATAAAGCCATTTGTAAAAACAGCCAACAGTGCAGCTTTAAGTAGCAAATGGGGTATTTTAGTTTTTTATATGAAGTAATAGATGTGTTTTTTTTTAAAACAATAAAATACCTTTTTTTTATTTATTGAAAGTTAGTAATGTAAACATTTTTCTTTGATAATGCAGTTGATAATTACTTTTATTTACTTTGTTCTCTGAAATAAATTAGTAAAAATATGTTTTTGTCTGAATTATGGTGATTTTATGGTTCTGAAAATAACATGAGTGCTGCTTCTGGCTACAAGATCTGAAAAGTTTTCAGATCTTGTAGCCAGAAGCAGCACTCATAAATTACAGGTAAGCCATTTGATCGGTGATCGGTTTGTGTGATCGGCTCACATATAGGCAATCGGTTTTTTGATCGGTATCGGTGATCGTCACACATAGGTGATCGGTATCGGTATCGGTTTCAAAAAACCTGATCGGCACATCCCTAGTTGTGTCCTCTTTTTTAAAAACAAAACCAGAGTTGTTTGTGCACTAAAAACAGCGTAACTCTTGGAAAAAGGAGCTGCTGTTACAGCCAGAACTCAGATAAAAACAGAGCAGGTTTACTGGATCTCTGCTGCACCTGTCTGCCTCTCCACACAGCTCAGGCTGTGAAGAACGATGCCGACCGTCACATTAGCCGTGTTTCCATCAAGGTTTCTAGGTGCGCATTTTGAAGTATCGCAGCAGAAAAGCTTAATGGAAACGGCAAAATGCGAGGTTACTTCCTGAAATGCGCCAAAAAGTTTATACGCTCGCTTGAGGTGGTTTTTGGGATGTTCGGAAATGTGCAGATGTGCACAACGACAGATGGAAACACATTTGCCGACTCGTGCTGCCGAAGCGAACATTCACGTCACGTGACTGATCAGCTGTTTCCGCTCCGGACAACATGTAACATCGCTAAAACTAGTTGGCATGACAGAATAAATACAACTTGCCCGATAGCAACACGTACCTGAAATATTCTCTCCATTTTGACGAGATGTGTGGCCGGGTTCTGTTTTCAACCGCTACTTCCTGTTTACTGTAGACATGCGCAGTGCTGACGTCTGACGTAATGACGCTGACGTCTGACGTAATGACGCTGTGCGTGGCTTGGTAGATGCGCTTCAAGCCAGCAGATGGAAACACTTCTGCTTCGCATTAATTTGTATTTACATATTTGCGAGATTTAAAAAATTAGCTCAAAAATCGAAATGAAAATGGATGGAAACACAGCTAGTGGTCACTGTCTGACTCAGAGTCTGAGTCTGGCTCTGGAGGTTCAAATGAGTAGGGCTGGAGAACTCCAGCCTTCAAGAACATCTTCAGGGTGCAGGACACGGGCGCAGTACTGCGCTGAAACCACGCCCACGCGCTGACACGCACCCAGCGTTTCAGACCAGGGCACAATTATGTTTTTTCATTATTTTTGAGACTTAATTTTATAAGGTAAACAATGTTTTTAATCAGTCAGATTTATATGGGTGATTAATAACACATATTTATGCCGTGTGACAAACTCAAAACACAAATTTAATTTTACTTTACACGGTCTTTAAAATTTAAATGTCGCCCCCATATCCAAAGACAGTGTTTCCCCTAGTTAACTTGCCATGGCGGGGTGCTCATCTCATCCATGATTTTTGTTGACGGGGGGACGGACACGTCTGAGTGCAGCTTGTAGGGGCAGGGGGCATTCAGCACGAGGGGAGAGGCAACGTGAGCGCTCCCTTTAGCTTTTTAACTAGAGAGCCTGTATTTTACGCTGCTAGCTTAGTGCTATGCCAGTGCTAGGTGGGTGGGTGGGGGGGTCAAGTTTGGTCTGGTAGGCGGGGTGCTCAGTTCTGTTGACGGGGTGGCGCACCCCGCTTGTATAATGGTAGGGGAAACACTGAAAGAGTAGAGAACTTTTTGTGTTGCTAAGTTAAATAAATAAAAAACTTCAATGTGTTTTTCATGTTTTGACTCTAGATGATTGAAGTCATTCTTGCTGGTCTATGTTCAGAAATTATTTTTAATGTCCTCCTGTGAATATGGATCCATAATATTTAACTTTTGTCTCTGTTTTGTGGTTATTTGTATGTTCATTATGTGAGAATGTTAAATTGTTTTCCCTGAAGTTTCCATTAATATTAAAACAAAACTCTTAGTTTCCAGTGACCAGTCTCACTTCAGGCTGACTGTAGAACATCTCCAGATGTTGCTCACCAAATGTCACCAAGATCTCATGTGGAATTTCAAAATAAAGGTCCTCCAAAGTTGGACATTTTCCATGTAATTTTCTCTAAGTTGCTGTTTGTTGCTCGTTCTTCAGGATGTTGTAGAAACAGTGAGGATAAGTACGACTTTACCACAAATCACAACATTACTGTGCAGAAAGTTTGTCTCATTGAAATGCAACATAGTTCAAGTAAAAACAGGAATGTTTAATTTAAAATAATTTATATGTTTAATATTTTTAAGTGATAACCATTTGGAAAAATAACAGTTAAAATTGTACATTAATTTCAGAAATGACATTTATAACATTTTAACATCAAGTGTTTCTTTTTACTGGTAAATTTTGAGAATTACAAGAGCTTTGTGTTATTTGTCCATGTCGACCAAAATCACTGGAGGTTTCTGGTTAGTGTGTATAAAAATTATACTTATTGTTCTCTGAGAACATTTTAATTTAAAGTTTCATATTTTGATTTGTGCAGAAACTCTGTGAACCACACAGTCTTTGTGGTGGATCAAGTTCAACAGAAGACAATTCAAAACCTGCTGCAAAATAGAATAGAAGTGACCTTTATTATCATTGCACATGAATACAGTGAAATCTGGGTTTGCTTCCCAGAACAAAAGTAAAAACAGTAAAATATAAAACAATGTGAAAATATAAACTGTATTAAAGTTAATAACAGGTTTGAAACACTCCAAATGTGCAACACAAGCAGATTGATATTACACCAGTTGTCCCTTATTCAGTTTTTATTACAGATTTTGTTAAGTTCAGTAACGGTGGACAGATAAAAACTATATTTAAATCTGTTTGTTCTTGTCTTGATTGATCTGTACCTTTTCCCTGATGGTAACAGTTCTCATATTAAAATTAAACCTATATTTAAAAAGTTGAAACGCAAATTCTTAAATAGATATCTACAAATGCAAAATTGTTAATTTATTAATCTTCAACAATTGTTATGGGCTATACATTTTTTGTTCATGTATGATCATTGTTTGATTTGAGTGTTAAACAGAATTTTGTTTTTAGAAAGGGCAGATATTATAAGAATTTTATTCTTCATCTGCTTCCTTTCATTTTAAATCTGTTTTTTTGTTTTCTATATATGTTCTGAATTTGTTGCTTTGTGTTTTGATTTAAGATGAATAAATTACATAAATAAATAAATATAAAATATTATATAATAAATAATAATATAAATAAATCATCCACAAATAATTTTGTAACAACAGCAAGTATTATTTTGAAAACTCGCTAAAGGTTACCATGATTCATAGTGTTTGTGTGCACAACAAAACCATCATTTTGGAAGTGGAGACTGGCTTGACAGCATTTTTTACTGCGTGACGTTCTCAGAGTTGGGGCAGGAGCTACATGTCAGACCACCACCAACCACATGTTTTTTTTTCTGTTACAGATGAAGTTCATGTTAATAAATGTTGTGAAGCTGAGAAGAGTTCCTGGGTGAGCGATTCATCAGTTCACTGGTATTAAACCAAACATCAGGGTTACACAGGTATGTATTTATTTACTGCAGTCTAAAGTGAAGTGTGGAGCTAAGCTGTGTTAGGAACTGTTTGGATCCTGCAGTCAAGCTGTCCACCATTCAGATTTTTTAAAATCTCGCTCTTCTTCACAGCTTGTTACAGCATCACGATGCGTTCAAATTCAACTAGAAAATGCACTCCGCTACACCAACATATCCAGGAATTCAGAAATAGAACATGTCTGGTATATTAGTTTATTTCTTGACATATCATCAGAACAGTCACTTCAATACTGTCCACTTATTAAAATGCTCTAACAACAAACAAAAACTCATGATGTCATCAACAAGTTTCATTCAAAGTAATATTTTAATTGGTTTTACTGTAATATATATACATACACAGAATATCATAAAAACTATGTAATTCCTCAGAAAAAAATAATTTGCAAGAACATAAGTTTTGTCCTACAGATTATAAACTCTTATTTGCCACAGGTGTTGATAAATTCCAGAAGTTTGTTCAACTCAGTTCTGGTGGTTTTGCAGTGATGACAGGATGCATCCATGCAGCCTATGTGAATTATAATTCTGTGGACAGAGGGTGGGAGTGTGTGCAGGCTGGGGAGTTTTACAAGAATGATGAGGACTGTGGCTCCTTGGATACAAAGTGTAATGAAATTGAAGTAATGAATTTATTGTGGGACTGAATATCAGTGAATGAGTGTGGTCGGATGAAAAATTGTGTGAAGAGATGCTGATGGTGGACAACTGGGGCTGTGTGGAGGGAGGGAGAGATCTGAAGATGATTTGTGTAACAATGATAACGACAGTGGAAAAGACAGGCGAGCCATTTCACTAGTGTGATCTGCTTTGTGGAGACATGGTGAGGAACAGGAAATTTGGAGTGGGGAGTATTTTGAAGAAAAAAGTGAAGTTTGCTGTGGACTTTGGGCGTCCTCAGCCAGGAGGGAGAAGTCTTGCAGACTGAAAGTGTCAAATCAGTTTTTCAGCTGGATGCTATGATGCACTGAATGATGGAGGTGTTTGTCTCTCCAGTTGTGATGTGACCTGTAAATTATTTTTTACAGTGTACTGCTGAATGAAGAGATGAGATTCACACAAGAAATATGTTTTTTAGTTTTTGTATTAAACACATAAAC
>JBBPBX010060801.1:0-21321 GCA_038048925.1 Garcialebias charrua
TTGCATCACCTGCCCAACTCTCTCCTCCCCTCCTTCTCTCATCTCTTTTCCTCTCCTCTCTTTTAGTCATCCCACTCAAGTCAGAGTTGGCCTATAAGATTTTGGAGAGAGGCAGGATGAGATTCTGGCTGCAGGCTGAAGAGATTTCCTCCAATGTCACCTACAAATTCTTTGCAAACAACAAGGAACTCTCTGGCGCTAATGTAAGACATTCTATTGTTTTCATGAAATAAAAAGAACAGGAAAACAACTGAGGGATGGGACATTTTCTTTCTGTCGCCAAGGTGAACAAACTGACTGTCTGCCGGCCACACAGTGCCTCTGACATTGTTTTGTCTGACATCTACAAAGTCTATCATTAAGTGTGTGTGTGGCCTTTCTTTAAACGCAGCTCTGTCTGTCTGCAGCCCAACAAGATGGGACATGACGTTTCTACGGGTATCATTGAGTTCATTATGGACCATTTCACAGAGGAGAATGAGGGCACGTTTACCTGCCAGATCACAGATGGTGGAGGCAAAGCACAAAGCTCCCTGGTTCTGATTGGAGATGGTAAGAGAGGCCAGATTTTACTCTTGGCTCACCACCAGCAACACTAGTCTATTTTTAACAGAACTTATTTAAATCTGGTGGGAGGTCTGTTAGGAAAAATAAACATGGTGGGGTTTTCCTTTATCAAATCTGTTCAAAAAATATATACAGGTAGTCCCCGATTTACGAGCGCTCTTACATACGAGGTTCCGGACTTACGAGCTGGCGAACGAGCAGTAAATTTGTAAAGAACATACAAAAAATACAGCACTTTTATGTGTTTTTAGATGAAAGTGTGTTAGCTAACCGTTTGGAAACAAGTTTCTGAACATGTTTATGAACTGGTATGAACATTTGTGATGAAAAACGAGTGTTCGTAGTAGCGCTAGCATAAATTTTCCGACTTACGACCGAAAATCCGGACTTACGAGCAACACGTGTTTCGTGTTCTGACGTACGAGATTTCGCCTTACGAGATAGTCGGAGGAACGGAACTCGCTCGTAAGTCGGGGACTACCTGTATCAGGGTAGTGGTGATGCTTGTTGGAAATTCTTTGTGTCTTATGAAGCAAATCAGCCAATCAAAACTTAGCTACTTATTCAGACTTATTGAGAAATGTTCATGAATTCATAGAAATTTCATTTTTGGATAGTATGGCCTTTAAGAATGGACACAATTTGCTTAGTTGGCAGGAAGTCAAATAAATATCATTAAAATAAAATGGTTGAAAGTGGAAACATCCACCAATGAAGAATGGAATGATATTGTAAACATTATTTCCATAGTGGGGGAAAAAGTGACTCCTCCCAGAAAACAAACAAACAAACAAACAAACAAACAAACAAACAAACAAAAAAAGATGGTCTACAGGGTTCTAAATGAAGCGAGAACCTGAAACTTGTTTAACTTTTATCTGAATGTCTCATTTGTAATAATCCACCCCATCAACTTGCAATTTTATTATTATTTTTTTCTCTTCATAGTGTTTTACATACTACGACTTAAAAGCAAATGCAAAAATCTACAAAACAGGCAAAGGCTTTCAAACGTTTCATTGTCCGTTCTTTCTCTTAACTGTGCTGACAAATGAGATCGAAAGATGGATGCAGATGGAAAATATTAAATATTTCAAATGTTTTGGATTGGCACCTGCATTGTTTATTTATTTATCTATTTTTTTAAATAGAATGACAAAAAATGAACTACAATTCTACTGTGCTCAGCTATGAATGAAACATTTTATTTAAATTAGTATAAAGCAATATTATGAACATAAAGGCATATTAAAGATGGGGTGTTCACAAATCGAATTTCCAGTAATAAAAAAAATATTATTTTTGTCCCCTGTCAAGGAGCAAAAAAAGGGGACTTTGGAAATACCCTCCATATGTCTGTCCATTTTGTTAGCTCGATAACTTGAAAACTAAGTGCAGTGCAAACTTTGATTTTAGTGTGTGGGTTCCGTCTAGGCACAAGAAAGTTTTGTTTTGAAAATTAGGTTGCCACATCAAAATTCAAGATGGTCGCCACCACATAAACACACACAAATATGTAAAGCAGACACCCCTACTGTTTGAGGAAACTATTTTTATACTGCTTGAAATTATAACTTCCTCAAATGATGGAACTGGTACGGTAGCTGAAGACTACCGGTAATCAATTTAGGTGATCAAGGCCACCATTGGCCACCCTCTTGCTTATCCATTGCACCGAGTAGTGGATAAAATTAATCCATTTGATCAGGGCCAGATTTAGGAGGTTGGGGGCCCCTGGGCTTGAGTCAACTTGGGGGCCCATATATATATACCGGTGTGTGTGTACATTATATATACATTATATATATATACAGTATAGGCCCCCGGACCGGGATTTGAACCGAGGACCTGCTCGCTGAGAGGCAGCAGCTCTACCAGTTGTGCCACTGTGCTGCCCCAAAAATGCTGGTGTTCATCATTTGTTCTAGCCTGGTTAAAACCAGACCCTTGTCCTTCACTTCGCTTTGTACTGGGTCTGGGACTTGTCCCATAGACAAGGATTTCTCCGGTAGATTTTTGACCGGACCAATCAGAGAGCAGAAGGCGGAGTTTTGAACGACGTCGACTGACGTCGTCAGTTAAAATGGCTGCCGCCACGAAGGAATTTTCATGAAAACAAGGTAAAAAACTATTATTTCTTTGCTGAGAAAAAATATATTTTTTAGCTGACGTTATATCAGAAGGGTTCCTGAGCTTAACAGTTCCTAAATCAATTCACGAAATGGTCAAATCTGCTGGATTTAAATAGTTTCGGTTTGACATTTTCCAAACAGCCTCGGGTGCGCTACGAAAATAAATGATAAAAAATCGAATTTTATCTCAAATGTTTAATCTAGGCCAACAGTCAGTAAATTAGAGCCATATAATTACACACTGGTAGCAGAAAAAATATCCACCGAGTGGTTTCTGAGCTATTTATCTGAATAGCCTGGCCTCGCCAGGCTAAACTAACAAAACTCCGCCTTCCGTTCTCTGATTGGTCCATTCAAAAATCTACCGGAGAAATCGTTGTCTATGGGACAAGTCCCAGACCCTAGTACAAAGCGAAGTGAAGGACAAGGGTCTGGTTTTAACTAGGGATGCACCGATCCACATTTCTCACTTCCGATCCGATACCGATACTTATTAACTCAGTATCGACCGATACCGATACTTTCCCGATCCGATACTGTTCAGGTATTTGACTCTGTATAATGAAACTTTTGCACCCAAACTATTCATTTTAACATTGTGTGAGATAAACCCAATGAAGACACTCTTAAGCCTTACAATAGGGAACCCCCTATTGTAAGGCTTAAGAGTGTCTTCATTGGGTTTATCTCACACAATGTTAAAAAGGGCAGTCACAGATTGTGATTGAACACAAGTGCTCTTTGAAGCTGGATCGGAAAAGTATCGGCAGGTTTGATCCGATACCCGATACTTAAATAATGCTGGTATCGGATACCGATACCGATACTGGATCGGATCGGCCCCATCCCTAGTTTTAACCAGGCTACATTTGTTCAGAATTGTTTTCTGACTTTGCTGATTATTTTCTTTAATCTGAAAATTTCTTGGTCAGTGAACCCAGTTTCTGTTTTGTGCCTCATGTAATGTCTGGCTGAGTCATAAGTTCTCAGGTTTGGAAAGTGACTTTCAACTTTAACTCCTCTCAGTCCTTTTGCCTGTTTGAGGAAGGACAGTAAAGTTTCCACAGGATAACGGGGTTCAGTCAGCCTGTGACACAGAGTCACTAGACTAGACTCCTCACGTTCAAAGCTATCCACAACCTTGCCCCTCCTTATCTATCTGACCTCCTACAAATCTCCATCCCATCACGCTCTCTCAGATCCTCCTCTTCACTACATCTCCATGTACCCTCTGCCCGCCTCTCCACCATGGGGAGCAGGGCCTTCACCTGCTCTGCCCCTCACCTCTGGAACGCTCTACCACCAGACCTTCGAAACACCACCTCCCTTTCTCTGTTCAAGACTGCCCTGAAAACACATCTCTTTAGACTAGCTTATCACTAACTTTGCTAAATGTATTTTTATCTTCCATTTTATATCCTTTATGTATTTTATATTTCAATTTGTCGCTGATAATGTTTGCTCTGTATTACACTGTGTTGGTTTGTTAAGTGTCCTTGGGTGTCCTGAAAGGCGCTTTTAAATAAAATGATATTATTATTATTATTATTACTAGAGCACCAGTCCTCACTGTGTCCACTCCCTCATCTCTGTACACATTTTGCTGGCCCGCGTGCAGCATCTTCAACATTTTTTTCTCTTCCCTTGTTTCTTCACCTGGTTTGGGGGGCCCCAGCTCCATCTCTTCTACAGCCGCCCCTGCTTTCTCCTACACCAGCTCCTTTGCCTCCGTTCCTGCACTTTTTATTTCTCCATTCACCTCCACTTTCTCTTCCTTATCACCAGCGGTGGGTGGGGGACCGGCCGTGCGCACCCCCCCCCTCCCCCGCCGGCAGCGGGACCGGCTGCGCGCACCCCCCTCCCCCGCCGGCAGCGGGAGGGGACCAGCCGCGCTGATGCGTATAGATAAAATCATCCAGTTTTACATGAAACCTGACAAGAACAGTTTTCTCCTGTGTGAGACAACGTGTTTGAGACTAAAAAAAAAACTTAGGGGGCGGGGCCGGAGGCTCCCGGGGCCCCTAAAATCCCGGGGCCAGGGGCTCCAGCCCATGGTAGCCCCTGCGAAAATCCGGGCGTGCATTTGATCACCAGACTCCATCTGTCTGCACCACCTCGGACAATTAAAAAATAAAATGAATAAATAACTACCTCTCTTTTTATACACCGTGTAACTCCTTCCCACTTGAATATCTTGCACCATAAACATTAAGGTTTACTTGCATTCCAGGTTAATTTCCATTCCAGAAAAAAACACTAAACTCAAAATCTGCAGTCACTACTCCAATCCTTCACTGACACTGGTGTAGGCCTACTGCTTGTTTAACCAAGTGTTGGTTGTGTGCTGGCAAACATCATACAGAATGAGACATACATGTACCGTACGTTCCACCGTATACGTCGCACCGTCATATAAGTCACATCAGTCCAAATATGTCTAATAAAGTAGAAAAAACATAAATAAATTGCTTCACCATATAAGTCACATCTATTATGCATCATCACTGATGTGTCGTGTTTATTATGCATCACCGCTGACCACCCAGAAACGTGGGCCAGTGTTGTGCCAAAAATCGATTGTCTGGCAAATGGTGGCCACGGGAACATGCACCTAAGGACTTTAACAAGAATTTAACAAAAATAACACTTAAAAACAGTTTGCTCAAAATTATAATAAAGGTGTGTCTCAGTTGAACTTTTCCTTAATAAATGCACTTTAATGGTCAAATCAGCTGAATTTTGCCTGGGAGGTGCAGCAAAATGCTGCTGATTTGATATTTGCTCCAGGAGTTTCTGAGCGAGACAAAGGTGGTTTATTAAGGCAAGCCAAGTGTCTCATTAATAGCCACTTTTACTTATTAATGAGACACTTGGCTTGCCATACTACCCGAGGGCCCTCTAGTGGCTGAAAATGGTAGTGTTCAATATTTTCCATGTAAGAATGAATGAAATCGTCAGATCTCAGCCAAAAATTGGGTTATAAATATGAAGAAAAAAATAACATAAATAAGTCGCTTCACCACATAGGTCACAGGGCTCGCACATTTATGCAAAAAGGTGTGACTTATACGGTGAAAAGTATGGTAATTGATTTTGGAATGTATGTCTGCATGACAATGTTTTACTGTATTTTCATGAACATGGGTTGGAACCCAGTGATTTTACATTCACACAGGAAACCATTGTGATTAAATTAATTAAAAGAAAATCTATTAATGTGCTGGCAATGCTTTCTCTGTTTACATGTATGTGCACACAGCCTTCAAGAAAGCATTGGCTGAGGCTGATTTCCAGAGAAGAGAGTACATCCGAGTCAAAGAGGGTAAGATATATAACACATCTTCTCCTTCAGCTTTATTTTTCATAGCCAGAGACCTGTGCATCCCTATTTTGTCTCCTGGCACACAAACAGTTTGCAGATACAGTATACAGAAAAGTACACAGAAAAAAGTGAGTCATGGTTGTTAAATGCTGGAATCTCAAAGCTCAAAATAGCTCACATTTAGAAGAAGCTCTGTTTGACAATAATAATAAAAAAGTTTCCTAATGGAAGCATACATGGAGATACTATTTTGTATTAGGAATATGTTTGTAAACAAAGCAGCTCACATTGAAATTCAATCTTATTTCTGTCCACTACAGGCCCCCACTTCAGTGAGTTCCTTTCACTTCAGATTGGAGACGATTGCTCCGTCACTTTGGTCTGCAAGGTAAACAGACAATTTCAATTATTTTCTAATATTTGTACATGCATTGTCTCTTGACGAAGTTAAGTCTTGGGGTGATTGTGACTAAACAGATGATTGCAGCAAAAGACTTATGTGAACAACTCATTAGTCCATCTATGAAATTTAAGATGCCACATTGTCATACATTAACAAAGATGAGGCAGAAGACAAGCACATATGTTGTCAGTGATTTGTCACATCTTTGATATGGAAAACAACAACAACAACAACAACAACAACAACAACAACAACACAATAGCAAAATTGTCAGTACAAGCTAAAAAATATGAAAAAAAAAAACTATTTTAGAAAATTTATTTGGCTTTGCTAAAAGGTATGTGTATCTCCCCCAATCCCCCTGCATTATTGTTGTGGCTGACTGCAGCTGGTAGGCTCTGTGAGCCAATCTAAAATTTGACAGCAGTCATTGTAACAAGAAGCACCTACTGCGTAGTGGAAGAATAATGTAGCTTTGAGAATAAAATATCATAGATTTACTCATTTCTCAGTTCTCATTTACTCATTTACTCAGTTCTAGAATTGCGCCGCTCAGGGTGGCTGCATGTTGATCCCCATAGTCGAAGACGCCGAGGAGGAAAACGTGTCAGGAGACAGAGGGAGAGGAGGAAAGTGAAGAATGTAGGACTGAGGGTTGCAACTCTAAATGTGGGGACAATGACAGGCAAAGGTAGAGAGCTGGCTGACATGATGCAGAGAAGAAAGGTAGATGTTTTATGTGTCCAAGAGACCAAGTGGAAGGGCAGCAAGGCTCGCAGTATTGGAGCAGGGTTTAAACTGTTTTACCATGGTGTGGATAGAAAGAGAAATGGAGTAGGGGTGGTCCTGAAGGAGGAGTTGGCAAAGAATGTAGTAGAGGTGAAGAGAGTGTCAGATAGGGTGATGTGTCTAAAGGTAGAAGTAGAAGGTCTGATGCTAAACATAGTAAGTGGTTATGCTCCACAGGTTGGATGTGATGAGGAGGAGAAAGATAAATTTTGGAAAGATTTGGATGAAGTGATAGAGAGTATTCCCAGGGAGGAAAGAGTGGTGATTGGAGCAGACCTGAATGGACATGTTGGTGAAGGAAACAGAGGGGATGAGGAAGTGATGGGTAGGTTTGGTGTCAAGGAAAGAAACCAGGAAGGACAGATGGTGGTGGATTTTGCCAAGAGAATGGAAATGGCTATAGTCAATACCTATTTCCAAAAGAGGGAGGAACATAGAGTGACCTATAAGAGTGGAGGAAGGAGTACGCAGATCGACTACATTCTGTGTAGAAGAGGAAACCTGAAGGAGATTGGAGACTGTAAGGTTGTGGCAGGGGAGAGTGTGGCCAGACAGCATCGGATGGTTGTGTGTAGAATGACTGTTGTTGCGAAGAAGAGAAAAATAGTAAAATCAGAGAAGAAGACCAAATGGTGGAAGCTAAAGAAGGAAGAAGAATCAAGAATCAAGAATCAAGAAGGTTTATTAACATTGCATCAATTTTCACCAATTACAACGTAAATATGTAGTTGCAACATCCAGGAGAGAGAAATGAGTGCAAAAAGCTGCAGCAAAACAAAGCACATGACATGTTTTATCAACACACGATATGTTTTATCAACACACGATATGTTTATTCAACACATGATATGCTCTTAGCGCGGCCAGGCCCAATCTGTCCCCAGATGAAGGTCAAAAGCAGGAAAAACAGGCAGAAACACTGGGATTCACAGCATTGATATTAAAAAAAGATGAATCACATTTTGTCTTCAAGACACCGCGTGATCCAGTAAAAACCATATCAAAGAGCACATTTAGTTACAATAACAAAGGAGAGACGGCAGGCAAGGAGATTGAGTCTATGATTAATTTCAGACAAACACAGAGTTCAGCAGATGTGCAGCTGGGTGTTATCTGAAGCTTCACAGAAATCTCTGGGGAGGGGGAGGGGGGGGGCTCTTCAGCTCCTCACTCTAGGAGAATGGATTCCCACAGCCTGCTTTTCAAGGACATGTGCAGAAGCCAGATAATGTTCTTGTTTGTTATCCAATAGACCACAGTGTTCTTTTCCACTGCCGCCTCCAAGTCTGTGGTGCTGTTTCACGGCCGAAAGAAATCCAAATATGTGGTTCTGCTCTGCCCCGCTTCATGAACTTCCACCTGTCCCTTGATTGATCCGGGGTGGCTGCAAACAAGTCCCAAAACGGACAGCAGGTGCACGGTGGTCCACCACTGCACCAATCGTGCGATTGAGCTCATACAGCAGCTGGGATGAGGAGCTCACGGCCCGGTTCAGAGAATTTTGCTGATCAGGCAGTGCCGACAGCGCTCTGATAGCCGCCGAAGCCTCCCTCAGCTTCCGATAACAAACAACTCCGCTTACGCCAAAAAACAGAGCAGTTGCTACCAATAATCCAATAATCCACAAATCCTCCACGTCCTCCACACTCAGAACGGACAGACACATGGGCTGCCACTGACCCCACGAGTCCAGCACGTATCCAGCCGCGTGTGTGTCGGAGGGACAGACAGCTTCTCCTGGCACGGTCCGCTTCGTGGAAAAAATCTTATCCATTGAAGAAACAGCCCAATTGATTAATTCCATATTGGTTCGAGTGAGCGCTGAAGGGTCGCAGACGAGACGAAAAGCAAGCAGGGAGTAGGAAAAACTTAGGGAGGGAAGAGCAGAAAGATATGCGACCTGCCTTGCCGAGTGCCGGAAGAAGATGAAGAAGAAGAATGTTGTGAGAAATTCAGAGACGAGCTGTTAAAGGCTCTGGGTGGTAAGAAAGAGCTTCCAAGTGACTGGGCTACTACAGCAACAGTAATTAGAGAGACAGGTAGGAAGGTACTTGGTGTGTCATCTGGACAGAGAATGGATGATAAGGAAACCTGGTGGTGGAATAGTGAAGTGCAGGACGCCATTCAAAGAAAGAGATTAGCCAAGAAGAAATATGACAGTGAGAGGACTGAAGAGAGGAGACAGGAATATAAGGAGATGGGACATAGAGCAAAGAGGGAAGTAGCTAAGGCAAAGCAGAGGGCGTACAATGAGTTATATGGGAGACTGGACACTAAAGAGGGCGAGAAGGACTTGTACCGATTGGCAAGACAGAGGGATCAGGCTGGAAAGGATGTGCAGCAGGTTAGGCTTATTAAAGATGGGAATGGGAATGTTCTAACAAGTGAGGAGTGTGTGATGGGAAGATGGAAGGATTACTTTGAGGAGCTAATGAATGAAGAGAATGAAAGAGAAAGAAGAGTGGAGGTAATAGAAACGGTGGACCAGGAAGTGGGAAAGATTAGTGAGGGTGAAGTCCGGAAAGCTCTGAAAAGAATGAAGAAGGGGAAGGCAGTAGGACCTGATGACATACCAGTGGAGGTTTGGAAATGTCTCGGAGAGATGGCAGTGAGGTTTTTGACTCAAATATTTAATGGAATATTTGAGGGTGAGAAAATGCCTGAGGAATGGAGAAGAAGTGTGCTGGTTCCCATTTTTAAGAATAAGGGTGATGTACAGAGTTGTAGCAACTACAGGGGAATTAAGTTGATGAGCCACACAATGAAGATCTGGGAGAGAGTTGTGGAAGCAAGACTTAGACAAGATGTAACTATCTGTGAGCAGCAGTATGGTTTCATGCCAAGAAAGAGCACCACAGATGCCATCTTTGCTTTGAGGATGTTGATAGAGAAGTACAGAGAGGGTCAGAAAGAACTCCATTGTGTGTTTGTGGATTTAGAAAAAGCATATGACAGGGTACCAAGAGAAGAGGTGTGGTATTGCATGAGGAAATCTGGAGTGGCAGAAAAGTATGTTAGACTGGTACAGGACATGTATGAGGACAGCAGGACAGTGGTGAGATGTGCTGTAGGAGTGACAGATAGCTTCAAGGTGGAGGTGGGATTGCATCAAGGATCGGCTCTGAGCCCCTTCTTGTTTGCTCTGGTGATGGACCGACTAACAGATGAGGTCAGGCAGGAATCCCCATGGACTATGATGTTTGCAGATGACATTGTGATCTGTGGTGAGAACAGGGAACAAGTGGAAGAGAACTTGGAGAGGTGGAGGTATGCTCTTGAAAGAAGAGGAATGAAAGTCAGTCGTAGTAAGACAGAGTACATGTGTGTGAATGAGAGGGAGGCCAGTGGAACAGTGAGGCTACAAGGAGCAGAGGTCACAAAGGTGCAGGACTTCAAGTACTTGGGGTCCACTGTACAGGAAAATGGGGAATGTGGTAAAGAGGTGAAAAAGAGAGTCCAGGCAGGATGGAGTGGATGGAGAAAAGTTTCAGGAGTGATTTGTGACAAAAAGGTGTCAGCAAAGGTCAAAGGAAAAGTTTACAAGACAGTGGTGAGACCAGCTATGTTGTATGGTCTGGAGACAGTGGCATTGACAAAAAGACAGGAGAAAGAACTGGAAGTGGCAGAAATGAAGATGCTGAGGTTCTCCTTAGGAGTGACAAGGATGGATAAGATCAGGAATGAGATCATCAGAGGTACAGCACATGTTAAACAACTGGGAGATAAAGTTAGGGAGGCCAGACTGAGATGGTTTGGACATGTCCAGAGGAGGGACAGTGGGTATATTGGTAGAAGGATGTTAGAAATGCAGCTGCCAGGAAAAAGACAAAGAGGGAGACCAAAGAGGAGATATATGGATGCAGTTAGAGAGGACATGGAGGTAGTTGGAGTGAGGACAGAGGATGCAGAGGACAGAGTGAGGTGGAGGAGGATGACTCGCTGTGGCGACCCCTGAAAAGGGAAAAGCCGAAAGAAGAAGAAGAAGAAGAAGGGTGGCTGCATGTTGGAGTACCTCTGTTACATTCATTCTGAAATATTGCTTTTGGAATCTTTAATTCCTGTTTTTATGGATGTAAATCACTATTTTCGAATGATTACTTCCTCTGGTATTGGATGCTGCGCAGCTGGAAGGATTTTTACTGAAACATTTTTACTTTTGTACATTTGTTATGATGCGTAACCATGACAACAAGGTGGTTTTTATAACCAGGAGCAGCTGATTAATATCTCAAAAGCTCAAATAATATCTCAACCACATCCCCAAATCTGAAATGAGTTGAAAAGGAGGCTCTGTGGATGCATTCCCATCTACCTGCCAGCAGTGTTTGATTGCCTGACCACTTAGATCCTAAGACCTTCTAAGAAGATCCTGAACTGGCAAGAAACATGGCTTGTGACAGCAGAAGTACTGGGATCGTCCCCTGGCACCTGCAGCCATCTGTCCGTGGGGATGAGGAGCTCAGCAAGCTGCTTGAAGGAGTGGCCATCGCTCTGGGAGGAGTTCTACCTGGCATTCGGGCAGTCCTGCTGCCTGGGTGACAAAGATGCCGGCCGAGTTTAGGTGGACGGATTGGACAACATCTGCGGCCATTTCCTTCGGATCCACTGTGGGACAGACATTTACAAGAGGTCCTTTCTGCCTACAGTCATCAGTATCTCTAAAATAATCTCTTAATGAAACAAAGATGAGTTACAACAACATTTAATTTCCCTCTGGGATCAATAACGTATTATTGAATTGAATTGAATTTCAAAACTACTGCTGGTTCCAGTTGTCCTGCAGAAAACTTGTGTAGCATGTTTCACACAGATGAACCTCTACAAACTACAAGCTGCTGGCCCACATACACTGCTGTACACAGTACTGCGATGTTTAGACATGAGCTGAAAGGCTGGTGCACAAGAAAGTAACGCCAGCTCCAAAAGTTGGCACCCTAAAGCTCAATTAAAGTTTGGAAAGACTTCAAAGCGGTACGCCATGCGTTAACGACGCCAAAGGGCCCTGAACAAGTGAGAGTGAAAAACAGGTCGAGATGCCATGCAGCGAGGCAATGAACTAAAACTTTAAAGACTTCACAAAAATGCTAAATGGCCTACACTCATGCAGTGATTTTTAACCTTGGCTGTGCTAATTGCTCCCCATTCACACACAACCCTTCCCCACCCAAACACAAACGCGCACACACCATTAATCAGCAACAGCAGATGAGCCATCACACAGTGTTTGTTTTCCCTCATGGGCAGGTAGATTGTCCTCGAGATGGCATTCATAGAAAATCTGAGCTTGTCCTTGTATACAAATGTTGAAGCAATAAGCAACAAATAAGAGAAAAGTGTACAAAAAACTTTGCTAGTTGATAAAAGTGAAAAATGTTAGAACATTTTGGCCAAAATAACAATTTTATCAAAGTATACACATAGAAAGTTTACGTGTTTTATCACTTTCGCTGTTGGGGGTTTGTCTTTTTTTGGTTCATAGCTTCAAACACTCCAGCTTTTGGGTTTCTATTTTTACCAAGTTATATAAAATGTAATAGTCATGTGACATAATGACATGTTAACAGCGGAAGTGCAGCGTGCATATTTAAAGAGCTAAATATTCCAGGTTGTCTTTTAAAAACTAAGGTTCTCTACTTCTAATTATTATTGTTTTTTTAGATAAAACATAAAAAATGATCTTGGTATTAACAAATATTATTTTGTTTTTGAAAGTAATGTTTGTTTTATTGAAGGTTGCCAATTTAAAAAAAGAATCACAGTTTCACTGGTACAAAGTGGACACAGAGATCATCCCTGATGTCAAACCTGACCTTGGATCAGGAGTCTGCAAACTGCCAATTAAAGAGGTAAACACACTGTTTTCATCTTTGGACAACTTTGAAATTGAAATAAAATTGTCATTTGCTATACATGTGCTTTGATGCATAGATGTTTACAAATTTTTTATAACTGTTTGGATACTTATAAATATGTACACCAACTTTAATGGCTGATAAAAGTTTTGTACACATTAGTCAAATACATGTGTTCAATACTGTATTTGAATAAGTGAATAACTAGCTTCAATGAAAGGACTAACTGACGACTGTGTTATTAAAATGTATGTTGACTGTGACTTTTTGTTTCTCCTCCAGTTTTCACAGAAAACAACAGGAATCTATAAGGCCACCATTAGTGACGACAGAGGAAAAGATATGAGTCAAATTGACATCAGTGGAAAAGGTATGAACACCTTTCTTAGTTAGTTTAATGTTAGCAAAGTAATTACTAACTGTAGCAACTGTCTTTACTTTCAGTATAAATGGTAACATGGAGGGAAATGCCTATTAAAATATATAAACTAAACAGACTGATACTCACAAAACAGTAAAACTAAGGCTGAACAGATTGAAAGTTTATTGTCATTTGAGTATCAATATGCACAATATCAGTTTCTGTTTAAACTATAATGAGCTAAGTGTCATAAAATCATGATCTGCATTCCTTAAATATATCAGACCAGTCAGATTTTTATGTTCACACATAATGTTAGCCTGGTTAAAACCACACCCTGTCCTTCACTTCGCTTCAGACTAGGGTCTGGCATTCCTCCCATTGAAAACGATTTCTCCTGGAGATTTTTGAATGGACCAATCAGAGAACAGAAGGCGGAGTTTTGTTAGTTTAGCCTGGCGAGGTCCAGGCTATCAGATAAATTGCTCAGAAACCACTCGGTGGATATTTTTTCTGCCACCAGTGTGTAATTATATGGCTCTAATTTACTGACTGTTGGCCTAGATAAAACATTTGAGATAAAATTCGATTTTTTATCATTTATTTTCGTAGCGCACCCGAGGCTGTTTGGAAAATGTCAAACCGAAACTATTTAAATCCAGCAGATTTGACCATTTCGTGAATTGATTTAGGAACTGTTAAGCTCAGGAACACTTCTGATATAACGTCAGCTAAGAAATATATTTTTTATCAGCAGAGAAATAATAGTTTTTTACCTTGTTTTGATGAAAATTCCTTCGTGGCGGCAGCCATTTTGAATGACGACGTCAGTCGACATCGTTCAAAACTCCGCCTTCTGCTCTCTGATTGCTCAGGAACACTTCTGATATAACGTCAGCTAAGAAATATATTTTTTATCAGCAGAGAAATAATAGTTTTTTACCTTGTTTTGATGAAAATTCCTTCGTGGCGGCAGCCATTTTGAATGACGACGTCAGTCGACATCGTTCAAAACTCCGCCTTCTGCTCTCTGATTGCTCAGGAACACTTCTGATATAACGTCAGCTAAGAAATATATTTTTCTCAGCAGAGAAATAATAGTTTTTTACCTTGTTTTATTGAAAATTCCTTCGTGGCGGCAGCCATTTTGAATGACGACGTCAGTCGACGTCGTTCAAAACTCCGCCTTCTGTTCTCTGATTGGTCCGAACAAAAATCTACCGGAGAAATCCTTGTGGATGGGGGAAGTCCCAGACTGTGAAGTGAAGGGAAATGAGAATTGAGCGGAGCTGTGCAGGAAGGCGAGGGCCAGGCTAACATAATGTAGATGAAACACAAAAGTGGAGAGTTTTGAGTATCTCGATGGGAAAAGATAAAAAAAAATGAAAAATAAAAGTGAGAAAAATACAGCATCAAATTCACATACTGTATTCCCAATGTTGAACAACGCAAAGTAAAGCAGGGAAACAAATGATAACACACAAAACATTCCAAATAAGGTTGAACTGTACAGAATTAGTCTTAGTCTTGTAGCATCTTCAAAAGGAGTGCTCACTTTCTTCACTTTTTTGTGCGTTTAGTTCAGGAAGTATTAAGACTGTAAGCATGGACTAAGAAATGCACAGAGACATTTAAGGAGCGAGAAATGTTCAGTGAAAACTTGCCTTTGCAAAAAAAATGTTTCCTCAAGAGGGCAGCATGGTGTCTTTTTATCCTGACGTCTTCATCTCCCTCTGCCTTTCTTCTAGTTTTTGACGATGCCATAAACAAGCTGAGCCAACTGGCTGGTAGGTATCTGCCTGCCACTCGCATACACAGAGAAGAACACATGGAAATCTCATAAGCAGATGTGCATATTAAAAACATATATATACTAAACATCGCCAGAATCACTTTCTGTACGCCCCGGGGAGGGCCTAGTTGAGTTTATGAGAATTTAACATGGAGAAATCACACCACAGCGATAAGAGATTAAGTAGATCCATCAACGAGCTGACGTGTTTAAAATCCCACTACTGCACACACACACCCGCACACACTCGTCAGCGTGTGGCAGAAGTTGTCACGCAGGAAGCATTTGGCCATCATGTGGTGAAATCACTTTAAATTTCCACTGCTCTGTCACAGTGACAGAGTAGAGGAGCATCTTCCCCCTATTTTAAGCGACATTCACTTGACAGCTCTGCAACAACAGTTACAGCCGTGGTTGCAGAGGAGAAGAGGGTTCATTACTGTGATAATGGGAAACCATGGTGATGTGACCAGGTGGATGACACACTTGTCCACTCGTAATGTGCAGTGAGCAAACTTCCACAGACACAGTGTAGTATATGAAAGCGCCTTTTATGTGTAATGGTTAAAAGAAAAAGATAATAAAACCTCTGGTTGCAGCGCTTTATACTGAATGCAACCTACAACCCGCTGGCTAAGATCTGCTCTTACCCTCATCAGTACAATTTTACTCTACGAGCTAGATAAAGGTAACATAAAAAGGGTACACTTAAAGTGACTACCACAAACATCTGCTAATGGAGGCTTGGTATTTTTTAGATTTATTCAGTCACAAGGCCAGGCCAGGTAAAGTTAATGGATAAATGGATGGGATGGATGCTGTAGTGCTTATGAGCCAGGTTGTCCAGCAGCAGATGGTAAACACATGTTTGATGTTGATGTCAAATGTGCTCCATCATCTCCTTCAGGAGCCAGTGCTGAAGAGTTGGTGATCAAGTGCACCGCAACCGGCATTCAGCTACAGTGTCACATGAAGTATTACACCTCTGAGATGAACATTACCTGGTATCACGGGTAAGATTTGTGACTGATGTAAGATTAGTACAAGAATAAAAAATGGATTTATGACTAGGAGTACAAAGGGATTGGAATATTCCCATGAACAAGCTGACCACGTGGCCAACATTGTGTTTTTATCTCAAGTAAGCCGCAAGGAGTGATAAAAACAATAAGCCACATAAGACCTGTGATAGCTGTTAGCAACTGTTTTTATTACACTGGTTAGTGCAGTACAAATTGCACTATTTTGTGACAGAAATCCCCCCCCCCCCCTATTATTTTCAATAAAATGCAAGGCTTCCAGCACTTAAAAACTTAAAAGCACTCTGTCTTGCCCAAGAGATTAAAACATGGTGAAGGGAGGCTGTTGGACAATAAGTGGAGAGAATAAAGTAGGACAGAAAAGAAGGGGAAAAACAAAACAAAAAGAACTAAAGGAACAGAAATCATGGGGATTAGCTTTGAAAAAAGTAAAATCCCAACATCCTTTCTGAGTGTGAAACATTTTGATGTTATAACTAACTTTACCATAACCTTTGAAGCAAGCTTTACTTATATAACACAACACACATATCCGAGCTAACTTCTACTCTTTTCTCTACTTAGTGAGAGTAAACTTTCCCGCAGTGACAAGATTGTGATTGGAGGAACTCCTGCTATGGCAACAATGGAGGTAAAATCATATTCTGTATGTCTGTTGTATTAAACTATATAATTTAAAGTAAATCATAAAGCTAATTTTATGACAGAAAAAACACTTTGAAGTGTTGCACTTTTGCTCATTTGGGTCACCTAAATGAGCAAAAAATTACAACATCAATTGAAGGAATCAACCTTAAGAAAGCTCGGTCTTGTGGTATGGATGCAAATTTTGGCTGTTTGGAATTGCCAGTACCAGCAGAGCTATGAAGGAAGACATGGAAATCCAAGCAGAGGCTGCCTGACCCAAAATAATTGTGTTATCTGAATTTGGCTTCCTCACTCGGCCTTGAATTGGCAGCTATCTCAAACTTCTCCTGGTGGTTTATGTGAAAGAGAAGCTCCGCTCCCCCCCATCCCCTATCGCTCCCCTCCTGAGGACATCTGTGGATCTGTGTCAGAGTTGAGCCCGCTGATAGATAGACACTGTGCCATCTTTATCAGGACTATGGAACTTTCTGGCAGTCTCCACGGACAACTCACGGCCCTCGTCGGCCTCCTCTTGCATAAATGTATTATGATGTCATCAGTATGTTGCTGTTAATGTCATGAGGCCGTTTATTTGCAACTTTCACATTGCGTCCCGTCTAGGGGCCTGTTTACACGGCGCATATTTTGAGTGTAACCGCTACTTTCTCTTTGCGACTTTGCTTATCGCCTACACGACGCTGCTGGCCCCCCTCGATGACTCCGATACTTTTCTGACCCTGCTCTCAAGGTGGAAGTTTTTCGCAGACCCCCCGTTGATAATGTAAACATCTCCCGTGGAGCTTTTATTTGAACACATGCACGCAGCACGCACGCGCAGACAGCCGGCATTTTAACAATGGCGGTGGACTGGACAGTGGACACACGCACCACTTTCTGAACTATAGCTGATGGAATATATTTTGATTCTCATATTTAATTATTCTACACCTTACCTGCATCTGTGTTGGAAGAGAGCAGCTGCCTGGATCCAGTTGTCTGTTAACGAGGCAGTCGGACATTTCACGTGTCACGCTGCACTATAACATACTAAATGTGCTATATATTAACAGTTTAACAATAATAAACAGTATTTATGTTAGCGTGGGAGATATTTAAATTTATCTGAGCTAAATGAAGCTATCTGGACTCGTTACGTCATGCCTAACATGCTGCTGAAAATGAAGACACCAGGTTGATTTTTTATTTATTTGTTTATTCAACACCACAAACTCATGTCACAAACACTGAGAATTAAATTGAACACTTTTAAAAACACGTTAACCGAACTTTAATGAACTGGACTCTGTTGTTTTCATCCCACTGGACCCACATCCGAACCGCCGGTCCGCTTCGTGGAACAGCTTCGACCTCGCAGGAAAAAAATAAAAATAAAACCTCAGTTGGTTGTTCTGTGATCGAACTAAACACAAGGAAACATTATTAAGAACATGGTTTACCTTGTAGCGCTGCTGTAAATCAGCTGATTCTCACGGACTAAAGTCAGACATGTTGACTCGGTTCCGGTCCAGTCAGCAACTGGTGCGCAGATGAAGCGGTCCCACTTGGTGTCAAATCTGTTGACTCTTATCCAAATTCCAGCTTTAACTTGTTGTTAACTTGTTGACAACAACTTGTAGTAGCTGAACTTTTAGCCAGAGAGGAAAACAGGCTGCCTCGTGTGCTCTGTTTACCCCAGGCTGCACACATGCGCAGTGGTGAAGGTTCCAAAAATCACAGCGCCATCTAATGGCCCAGCATGGTAACTACAGTAAATTCATGAGTACGGGGGGTGGGGGGGAGAGAGTCGTATCCACAGAATTCGCCCATGTCAACGCAAAACTTTCAACCTAATTAACATACCCAAAAGTTGCGTTTCCCCCACACAGTGTCCGTGTAAACAGGGCCTAGGACAGTGTGAGATTTGATTTTTTTTTTTTACACCTACACTCTCCCTTGTGTTTCTTTATCCTTATCTGAAATTAAAAAAAGGGGGATGTGCCTCTCGAGGCAGACGGTCTTTGTCACCTCCATCTTCCATGTTTGTTTGTTTGTTTATGTTTCTCTTGGACGGGCTGTATGGAAATGTAATTTAGCTACGCTTCAGTGCAATGACAATAAAGCTGATTCTGATTATACTGATGACTACTAATAGTCCTGCATTGCAATGAGTAGTTTCTTTGGTTGACTGATTCACAGGTGGTTGAACCGGTGGAGAAGGATAAAGGACCATACTCTATTGTGATCACCAACTCTGAAAGCTCACACAAGAGAACCTTGGACCTCAGTGGCGATGGTCAGTGCCTTTTCCCTTTCGGTTTTTGTTTTATAATTTAAAAACATGATGCATTAGAAACAACATAATTTATGGCTTTTTTGGCACAAGTTTTAAGGTTAAAACATTCACAAACTACCGTACTCTAGTCAGAAACCTTGCCTGGTGTATTAAACACTCATCTCATCGGTTCTAAAACAAATGGTAAAGAGTTTGTGGTTTGCTTTCTTCCAAAGAACAGCAGTGCTGACCAGCCTGAAATATTACATTCCAGTAGGCGTACTCGCAAAACTTCTATGTTTAGCATCTGCGTTTCCATTATTTCCACCATGCTTCAGTTACATTTTGACAGATTTTGGATAAATTCATTACTCTTGTGTTTCATTATTCCACTTCTCTTGTCACCACTGTTGTGGTTGTTCATAATGGAGCAAAAACACAGACCCAGTTTGAAAGCCTGCATCAAGTTTTTTTTATTATTATGAAGATATATTTTGTGGTTCTTGTGATTTTGAACATTGGCAATGACTCTGTATTTATTTTTTTATTTTTTATTTTTTACAGTATATGAGAAGGCGTATGCCGAGTTCCAGAAACTCAAGTAAGACTGTTCTTAAATCTGTTTCTTGACCTTAATGTGCTTATTTATTAACATTATTTTTTTTCTTCACATTTGACTCTGACTCAGCTACTTAATGTAATAATTTCCCAGTGTGCTTTATACAGAAAATATAGCTTTTTGTCCCATATTTTAAAAAAAGTTAAAAGCAGGTAAATGGTAAATGTAGCTTACGTATATAGCGCCATCCAGCCCCCTATGAGGGGCCCCAAAGCGCTTTACAGCACCAGCCATCCACCCATTCATACACCGGTAGCGGTAGTCTGCCATGCAAGGCGCCAGCCAGTCCTATAATAATAATAATAATAATTAATTCAATTTATAACGCACTTTTCATTACTGAAAATCTCAAAGTGCTACACATATATTGAATGCTACACACATTCATAAACCGGTGGCGGCAGACTACCATGCAAGGTGCTTTCCAGTCCTACCGGGAGCAACTCAGGGTTAAGTGTCTTGCCCAAGGACACAACGACACATGGTGCGGGTCCCGGGAGTCGAACCGCCAACTTTCCGATCGGGAGACGACTGCCATTACCACTACACCACGGCCGCCCCAGGTAAGTGTCTTGCCCAGGGACACAATGACACATGGTGTGGGAACTCGGGATTCGAACCTCCAACCTTCGGATCGGGGGGGGGGAGAGAAGCATGCTATTTGAACTTACCAGTTTGGATTTAATTGGACTACACAAGGACATAAATCTGAATCATCAGAATTGGCTAATTAAATTTTTTAGCTTGTATTTCTTTTACTTTAGGAACATAAAGTTGAAATTCTACACAATGCATTTATTTTGGATGCAGCACAGAAACATTTACGGTAGTTAAAGGTGCACTCTGCAGTTTCTGTAGAACGCAGCACTTAGAAAAATTTTCAACAGGGAAAGCATTCTGGTCCCTCCCCACTCAGAGCCATGTATGGCTCTGCTCCGAATGCTCCGCCTCCACTGCATGTCCTGTGGCAGCCGCTGTGAAGTTCTGTGATTATATGTTTATAAAATGTTCTAAAAAATAAAATAAAAACATGGAGCGCTGGTCCAGCACACCAGAACACCAGCAAATCTGCTGAGCCTCGCGCAGCCACGTTGAACCCGACTTTTATTCGCTCGTGACAAATTCATTCATTTCCTCATTTCAGTCATGGAGTCAGCGGAGGAGGAAGCGATCACTTGACTTTTGGCAAAAAAAAACAAAAGAAAAGTCCAGATCAGGGATGAAGAAGGGGAATTTAATACATTTGTGTCACATACAAAACAGTTTGCATCGCTTTGCAATGCTTTGAACAAGAACCTGCGCGGCCGCTGGGGCTGGGACAGGCGGGGGCGTGGGTTAGGAGCGTGAGAAGTGAGAAGCTCTGTTTTTATTGGCTGGTTAACGGCAGGTCACTGTGGGTTATTAGAAATGCTTTTAGTAACACCTGGAGAAGCAAGGGGACTATAGTTTTTTTCAGAGATTACTTTGTCTAACATCAGTCTGTCAGGAGATAGTGACAGAGTGAAGAAATATGTTAAAAATATATTTTTAGAAAAATTACAAAAA
>JBBPBX010060805.1:0-12670 GCA_038048925.1 Garcialebias charrua
TTTAGCTTTAACCTTTTTTTTGTTGCTTTAACCACTCTATTTCAGCTGCTTGTTCTGTTTTGATCTTCTTAAGCTACTTTTAGTTCTTAGCTACCATTCTACTACTTGGGCTTGCCATTTGCTACTTTTAACCTTTAGCTAATAATTTACTCCTTTTAGCTTTTAGCTAGTGTTTTGCTGTTTGTAAATAGTGTTTTGCTTATTTTAGCCAATGTATTGCTGTTTTTAGTTAGCATTTTGCTTCCTTTAGCTAGCATTTAGTTTTTTTACTTTTAGTTGTTTGTTTAGCTGCTTTTATATACTGTTTTGCTTCTTTTAGCCAGTGTTTTATTTTCTTTTAGCTAGCATTTTACTTCCTTTAGCAAGTGCTTTGCTCCTTTTGTGCACTTCAACAAACATCAACAAATTTCAGCAGTCATTTAGTGCACAGCGTTTTTACAGGGAAAGTCATTTCTCGAGGTTAATTACCTTCAAACATGCTGCAATTGTCCACTGTTCAAAGAAAACCATTTTTTGCGTGTATTTTTTACTAACCAATACCAACTACGGTAAATGGTACTTTGACTAACTTGTACCGTGAAACCAGTGATAATCTTTTTGTTGAGAAGACAGTTGAAAAACTACAAAGTATGAGATCAAGTCTGATCATTTTTCCCCACAAAGGATCATTTTCAGAAGTGAACCACTTTTCTGTTTATATGCCTCCCCACAAAAACACGGCCTCTTTTGTGCATAGAAGAACTTTTAGAAAGACTGCGAGCACACACAAGAACGCATCGGGGCTAACTTTTGTAAAAGTGTCTGATTCCGCAGGACACAGAAACACTGATTTCCCTTCTGTTCAAGTCGTCACGTCATGTCTGGAGCCTCAAACACGCACACAGATGAAGTAATCGAATATGTTCTTTCATCTGCTACTCACTCACCTGTATTAATACACAAAAAGTCAGATGCATGCACGCTGATAAAAGCTCTTGGGTTGAGGCTGTCGGGGCGTGTGCATTTCCTTCTGATGATGATGTCATTAGGAGTGAACAATAAGTGGGACCGGCGTACAAACACAGGAAGTGGAGAGCACAGAGCAGACCCCCGCCCTGCACACACACCCACCCACAAACACACACACACACACATTGTTACCTCTCAACTTTACTCCCAACATCAGGACTCGTGCTTATATAAGTTTCCTCCCCCATTAAATCCATCATCGTGACAGAGAATCGTTAACTTTTTGTCAAGTTGACATCTTATTGACATTTTTCACTCTGTGTTTACATCCTGCAACGTGTTGATGCTGCACAGCTGTTCTTCAGCTCCACTTCTTCTTTTAGCTGGGCCCCAGAACCTCTCCTCACCTCCGTCCAGTCGTGAACCATATAACTGTAGGCAGACTTATAATCGTGATGAGCAAAAGCAACGTTTGAACATGGAAGCTACTTTTCTTTGAGCCGCCGGAGGGAAAAGGCAGGAGGTGTTTTTGTCTGTGCGCCTGTTTGTTAGCAAAACATCTCTAGAATCACTGGACAGTATTTAATGAAATTTGCAAAAAATAAGCAATTATTGGATGTACCTGTATAACTTGTTACAATTGTAGTTAACCCAATTCAAGATGGCTGCCATAGCCTACCTAAAATACAGAGAATAAACCTTGTTAACTTGCATAAAGATTTTTTCTTAAAGAACTGTTTAAAATTTCCTTCCAGTTTGTTTCAAGTCTAAAGAGACAGATGAAGTAAAAAAATAAATAAAACGGCTTCATTGTTGTTTGGGTTTCTAGAACACGACGTAGAAACAGACTGCTGCGTCATTGTTTCTGAAAAGCTCTACATTGTAAGAGTTGCGTTTTTTTGTCCCTGGTGTCTAGACCTATCTGATGTTGTGTTTATGTCTACGTTCTCCTGATCCTTTGTTTCTATCGTTATAGGGTTTGTGTTTCTTTAGTACTTTTGTATTTGGCTCCATCTTATTCCATGTTTATGTCTTGCGTCCTCAGTCTCTGTCTTTGGCATCTGTGATTACTCACAGGTGTCTTCACTTTGTCTAAATGGTGTTTGCTGTATTTAAGCCTGTTTGTTTGTCTCACTCCTTGTCCTGGCATTGTCTTCTGTCCACTGCTGATGACCTGTCTGTTCTGTGAGTACCTCCTGATCATTACGTTTGTTTTGCTGCCCTGTCCGCTCTTTTGTTTTTGTAAATAAATAATTTATTCTATATTCATCCTGAGTCCTTGCTTGCCTTCCTACACCACTGGGTTCACCAGCACCAGCCCGTTACGACATGCATCTCCTGTTTATCTGACTCTACCAAAAATAAGTTGTGAAAACTTCATTTTTGAGAAGAAGATTTTAAAGTTAAAACAGTTTGCATATAGAATGTGCAAGCACAAACTGTATTCTAAATATTCATACTAAATCATCGGTTTTAATGGGTGTCCCAATAATATTTATTTGGAACCGAGTACAAGAGAAGGGAATTCTGAGATTATCATTGTATGTTCCCATATACTGTAATGGTGAAATTAGTTCTCTGCATTTAACCTATCATACCTGAGACACCCAGGTGGAGCAGTGAGCAGCTTTGTATCAGGCTGCTGTTTTACGCCATATTGTTTTACATTGTTGGTGATTTTGGATCTTTTAGCGTACCGTTTGCCGTTTGTTTGGCACATATCTTGGTGTATGTCTTGGATCCTTATTTACTGTTTTTTTTAATACTTTGTATTTTGCTTTTCTTGGGTGTAACTGGTATCCTGTGTACATAATTTCATTCTACCTCATGTACCACATGTGATGGAACTGACGTTAAAGTTGACTTGAACTTGTAAGCACCTGGGGAGCAATTAGGGATTGGGTGTCTTGTTAAGAAACATCATGACATATGGGAATGGCTGGGAGTCGAACCGCAACTTTCTGGTCCCAAGTCGACTGCCCAGCCTCTCTACCCTATCTTGGCCCGAGTACATCAGTCTGGGTACTTGGCAATACTGAGTACCGATACTGAGCAGTTACACAGTTAGTGCATAAACGTGACACAACGACAGCCAGTCTGCTGTCAAAACGAACTAAATTAAGGACCATGGGAGACCGGGCATTCTGTGTGGCTGCCCCCCGCCTATGGAACTCCCTCCCTGACTACCTGAGAGCTCCACAGTTATTGGTTGACTTTAAAAGCGGCTTGAAGACCTTTCTTTTTAAGCGAGCCTACTCTGCCTCCTCAAGATTTTATCTTTGATCTTAGGTGATATTATTATTGATTTTACTTGTATTATCACTTGTTTTATTTTTGATTTTGTTGCACTTTGTAGCACTTTGAGATTTTTGTTAATGAAAAGTGTGTTATAAATTAAATTAATTATTATTATTATTATTATTATTAAAATCTGATTTTATCTTAATATATCTCCAAATCAGACATTTTGCATTCATCCTTGATTACTTGTGCAGTGTCTGCCTGGAGTACTGGGAAGTTTTTACGAGTATTTAAAGGAGCTGTATGTAACTTTTCTAACAATATATTTTTAACATATTTCTTCACTCTGTCACTACCTCCTGACATACTGATTTTAGACAAGTAATCTCTGAAAAAAACTATTGTCCCCTTGCTTCTCTAAAAGCATTTCTAAAAAGCCACAGTGACCCACCGTTAACCAGCCAATAAAAACAGAGTTTGTAACCAGCCAATAAAAACAGAGCTTGAATTTGAATCAGCCAATAAAAACAGAGCTTGAATTTGAATTTCAGCAGAGCAAGGGTAACAGAGCCATATATGGCTCTGAGGGGAGGGACCAGAAACGTGTCTCTGTTCAAAATTTTCCTAAGTTCCAGCGTGTTCCAGAAATTACATACTGAACCTTTAAGTGCAATTTGAAATAAGAAATATAAAATATGATAAAAATACATTTTTGTGTTTATTTCATTCCTATTCAAGACACTTTGATAAGAATGACTATACATTTAATATACCGGTAGGCGGATACAGTGTATCTATGTTTACAATTTTGGTTGGTGGTGTGCCTTGGGATTTTTTACAATGAAAACACTGTGCCTTGGCTCAAAAAATGTTGAAAAACACTGCACTAAAGGACTGGTCCAGGTGTAGTTCCTATGGTCCAGGTGTAGTTCCTATGGTCCAGGTGTAGTTCCTATGGTCCAGGTGTAGTTCCTATGGTCCAGGTGTAGTTCCTATGGTCCAGGTGTACTGGTAGTTCCTATGGGAAGAAACACACAGGTTAGTGACAGCATTAATTGCATGGAGTGTAGTGCAAGTAAAGACAGTGGCAGAATAAGGGCATGTGGTCAGTAGGGGTTGAACGAGTACATAATTTTTAAACTCGACATTATAATTAAACTTGAGTAGTACTCGAGTAGTCAATGACGTCATATGAACTTATGATGCTAAATAAATAAATAAATAAAAATGCATAAAACGTCATTATTTACCAAAAAAAAAAGACCAACAAAACATTGGGAGCATTTATTATGCTCCTATCATTTATCATACTGCAGATAAGTCACAGGAAAAACAAAACTATTAGTTATTATTATTATTATTAAAATGCCATAGTGAAAGTAACGTCATAAAACGAAACTTAAAAGAAGTGGGGCGTTGACAACACCGCATCTCCGCCTGCAGTGCTGTGCAATTAGGTTTACTTTTAGAGATTATTGTGTTTATAGGTTTTTAATAGGTTTAGAGATGAATATTTGTTGCTTTTTGTTTGTGAAACAAGTCGGAGGAGAGGAAGCTGGTTCGGTCATTGGACCCCGTGTTTTATGTGACCTGCAATGCAACACCGCCCCCTCCTGTCACAATCTACGGTGGTCAGAGAAACGAAAATCAACAGGAAGTTGATTCAATGAGTATAGCATTTTATAAAATTATAAACTGTTTTACCTTTTTGACAAGACTGAGCCTGCTCCATAACATCCGTCCGCACAGAGGAATCCATTTTGTCGCGTCTAACTAGCCCGCGCTCTGTGCGGATCATGTGACATGCGACGTAATGACGTCAGTGCGAGTACTCGAGAGGGACAAAAAGACCTCGATAGAAGTTATAGGACTTGATCTGTAGATTACTCGGGTACTCTGTTAAAGCCCTAGTGGTCAGTTTATCCTCCAGCAGTCTAAGCCTTAGGATAGCTCAGGAAACCCAAGACAACTCTAACTACAGGTATAGGATTATCACAAAGGAAAGCTTTTCCCTAATCTTAAAAGTAGACGGTGTCAGCCTCATAGACGAGAGAGGAGCCTGAAAACTGGAAGCTCCGTCTCCCATTCTACTTTTAGAAACTCTAGGATCCACAAGTAAACCAGCAGTCTGAGACTGAAGTGCTCTGTTTGGAAAATATGAAACAATAAGATATTTAACATATGATGCGGCTTGGTTGTTGATAACTTTGTATGTTAGGAGTAAGATTTTAGGGCGGCACAGTGTCGCAGTTGGTAGAGCTGCCGCCTCTCAGCCAGAAGGTCGCCTATTCAATTCCTGGCCGGGGACCTTTATCGCCAATTTAATTCCTGGCCGTGGACCTATCTGGGTGGAGTTTGCATTTTCTCTCCGTGCATGCGTGGGTACTTCGGTTTCCTCCCACAGACCCAAAACATGCATGTTAGACTGATTGGTAACTCTAAATTGTTCCTATGTGTGAGTGAGAGAGTGAATGGTTGTTTGTCTAGTTTGTGGGTCTCTGTGTGTCCCTGTGATGGACTGGAGACCTGTCCAGGGTGTACCCCACCTCATGCACAGTGATTGCTGGATATGGGCACTGATGACCCTCATGACCTAGAAAGGAAGAATGAGGATGGATGGTTGGATGGATGAATGGATGGATGGAAGGAAGTAAGATTTTAAACTTGGAAGGGAGCTAAAATGGCTCTCTCCTAACTTTTGCAGAACTCTAGCAGGAACATTTTGGATCAACTGAAAACATTTTGAGATTTTTGGACATCCCGATAATAAAGAACTACTGTAGCACAGCCTAATGCATGGATCGTTGTTTCTGAATCATTTTGAGAAATTAATATTTTAATTTTAGCACCATTGTTCAGGTGGTAGAGAACCATCTTGGTAACATTTTAAATACATCTCCTGATCCAAAAGAACACCAAGGTTCTTTACATTAGAAATGGAGGCCAAATCAATGCCATCCAGAGGAGGTGAAGGGCTGCAAAGTTTTTTCTCTAAGATGCTCAGGTCCAAAAACTACAACCTTTGTCTTTTCTGAGTTAAAAGTCAGAAAATTAAGAATCATACAGGTTTTCACAACTCTAAAAGAAGCTTATAAATCTGACTGGACTCATCAGACTTCATTCATGGTCCCTTTAAGTTTTTCTCCCCAAAGCTTCAACAACATCTCTTTCCTTTATCCTCTGTTTTGCCTTTTCTTTCAACAACCCCCACCATCCTTTAAAACCCACTTACCCCCACCTCCTAATTACACACCACATCTGCCAGTCTCTATTGGAGGGAAAATGATGCATGTCCAAAACAAATGATCTCCTTGTCTTTACTTCTGCTTTGACCACTCTGCCTCCCTCTACCCCCCACCTTTTTAACTGACCTCCTCCACCCACCTGCTCCTCCTGACTCCCCTTTTATTTCTGCGGTTGAAAAGTGCAGCACGTTTCACTCAGGCAGGCGTGCAGAGAGCGGTGGTGACGGTAGATTTACTGTCCACCAGGCGTTCATGTCAGAAGGTCCTGTCTTGCCTTTGTTCATCTCGCCTGTTGGAAACACGGATCGCCTTGTGATGCACCAACATCTGTCCTCACTCACACACGGACCCCATCAGACCTTTGTTGTGCCAGGAAGAAGCCCACCTGCATCTATAGAAAGTGACAAACTCACTCTTATACGTTGGCATACTTTAATGATGTATTTCTACAACTACAGTATTCTGTTCTATCATAGTATAGCATTAGCAATCTAGGCTGTTGGGATATGAAGTTTGCTATTTCTAACCAGGAAAAGTTAACTGGGTTCTTATACCTCTTCCAGAGTCCAATTCAAGCACTTTCAAGATAAATTTTTCCAAAATTTCCAGCACTGACGAGCTAACAGCTAATCTGAGCAAAGCTAATGCCTGGTACCCACTGCCCCGATTTCGGGTGGCTGAAGCGGCCGGTTTACATTCAAAGTCTATGAGGAGACGCGTGGAGTCACGGCGACCAGGGAAGCGGCGCGATTCGAGTGATCGAAGCGGCGCGGCGGCAGCCGAAGTTCCCTTCGCGGGCACGCGCGCGTCCAAAGCAACCTAGCCGTCGAGCCGCCGACGTCCCAAATGTTGATCTCTGGAGGCTCGACGCATCCGGCAAACAGTCGGGAGAGCCTCTGCTATCTGATTACACAACCACAACGGGACTTTTTGTGGACTTTTTAAACTTACCGGATCGACCCTCCATGAATTGGAACCAAACTCCGGTAAGAAACGTGGCATTTTTACAGTTGCTGCTGACAGGCTGCTGTTCTCTCCAGTGTAGATCACCCCAAACATAAAAAAAAACGTTTTAATCTCATCAAAGACCGTCCGAGGTGCAGTTAACACAACAACTGAACCCGGAAGATGAGCTAGACCCCTCCTCCCTGCTACCCCCTAGTGTACGTCATCAGACGGTCTTCAGTGGTTTGGTGGGACCCTGACAAACGGCCAAAAGGGGGCGGCAGGCGCGTTTCGAGTTGTGCAGTGGGGACCAGGCATAAGACCAGAGGATTGCCTTTGCCTTAAAACAGATTTAGTACCACAGGAAACCCATTGACAACCCTTATGAGTTTCCTATTATTCTTCTTGGATCACATTAATGGCAGTGGACTGTTTGTAGCCCTTATAACTATCTTTGCTGGTTCTTTTTTAGCTCTTGCTAATTTGGCTCAGTGGTGACTCCTGCATAATGTAAGTGGATGTTGTAACGTTTTGGGTTGAAATTATGGATGGAGAGGAGGAAATTAGTAACCACACTGGTACTGAGAATTCCACAGTGTTGTCCTTTTAATCAGTAAACATCTTCAACAACCTTACAAGCCCGGTTGAACGGCCGTTACAGTATATAAACAAACAAAATAAAATAGCATCCAAACAACCCGTAACGTTATTACCATAGAGAGCTAGTCCATGTGTGTGTCATCAGCACGTTTCTCCAACGCTCTCTACAGGGAGACGGTGGGCGCATGCGTGACATCATCAGTGATACTAGAGTGTCTTAAGCTATATTCATACTTGACGCGTCGCGCAACGCGCGAGGGTGCGCGCTCCAAAAGTGACGCAATTTCACAGTCCCCGCCCCTGCGCGTTGGCCCCGCGCAGGGGATTAGCGCGTGCCGTGCACCTCTGAATTTTTGAAACTCCGCAAGCCCTGCGCGCGCGCGGTGGGCGCTACGATTTGATTGACCGACAGCCTTCACCCTCTTCACGCCGGAGCCTGCAGCTGTTTGCGCCGCTGTGGTCGTGGAGACGGAGTCGCGACGCATGGAGGAATGTTTTGTGACACAAAATGTATTAAATTATCCTTCATTCCTGATCTGGAGTCGGACTTTTCTTTTGTTTTTTCGCCAAAAGTCACGTGATCGCTTTCTCCTCCGCTGACTCCATGCATTAAAACCGCAAATAAAGACAACAGTTCAGCACGCGAGCAGAAAGCTATTTGTTTTTGTTGTGTGACGTCAAACAGTTCTTCTTCTACGGTAGATTTCTTCTTCTACACCTTTCTTGCAACATATGCACAGGTTTTAGAGGGTACTGCCTCCTGCTGGTCCGTAAAAGAACAGCACTTTGCCATGCGCCGCCGTGGGACAACTATAAACACCGAGGCGACACTATAAACGCATTTCGCCGCGCGGCACAGTGCACGCGCGGCGCGCGCGCTCCAGCCTGCGGACCAAAGCGAAAGTCTAACTCAGCCTTTAAAGAGACAGTGCACAATTACGGTTGTTACAATGTGATTGGTCTATGATTGAAAATGTCTTGACTGGCTGAGCAAGTTGACCGCATTAAGGTTGCTGAACTTAGTTGACTGATCTGCGGTATGAGTCTTGGCTCCTTTTAACTCCTTTTAGATGCTTACAGCGCTCCTATCAAACCACTTCAAAATGAAGATTTACCAAATCTCATTTACCAAAACGCATCCTACCATCCTACTCATACCAAAAACACAGCTCCAACAAAAGAGTTCTACATTGTTGCTGTTGCTAATTGTGGTGTACAAAAGGGATATAGCTGCGTGGACTATCAGTCAAGTTTTGTACACTAACATTTTCCAGGCGTTGGGAAAGCAAACACATAGCTCCTTATGACCACTTCATGGTGGGATTTCCATCTCGGGGGTAGAAGTGGGAAGTCCCAGACATCTCTTTCCACAGCCACCTCTTACAGCTCTTCTGGGAAAGTGTTCCCAGGCAAGCCTACAGTCACTCCAGCGTGTCCTGGGTCTTCCTCACAGGTCTCCTCCCAGCTGGACATGCCTGGAACCCACACCTAGGGAGGCGTCCAGGGGGCATTTCAGCTTGGATGGTTTTCACACCTGATAGTCCGGTGGACTCGGTTCGGTTGGGGACCAATATTCATAACATTTTGTTTACATTTGAGCTGGTGCAGGTTGCATTCACACTGCACTGTGCAGTTGAGCCAACCTGTTTGAACCAACATTTTCCCCAACTCGCATGTGGTGGCGCTGCACAAAGAACTGAAAGAAACAACACAAAAACCTCTCAGACACTTCTTCTTCTTTTGGAAATAAAAACTAAAACGGAGTGGTGTCAAATTTTAGTGGTTTTACGAGTTCTATTTTGTCTTTTTCAACAATGGACTCGGCATGAGTGGAAGATGAGGCAGAAGACCATGGAGAATGGTGTTTTTCACACAATGAAAGCTGACGGTTATATGAGGTATGAGAAATGCGTGTTTGTTTGCCCTGCGCTGTAGTCCACTTCCTGCTTGCGGAGCGGTGCCCGGTCTGGTTGCATTCACACTGTACTCGAACCGCGCTAGAGTTTTCTTCTACCGGACCGAGACCTGGGTTTTTCGGCAGGCCATAGTTCGCTTTTTTGTTCCGTGACAGTTTGATGGCGCGTTCACACCTTAACAAACAAACCTGACTTCCTAGGCAAACGGGCTAGAGTTCGGGGCAACAGGGCTGGTGTGAATGCACCCTTACTGAACCACCTCAACTGGCTCCACTCAACATGGAGGAGCAGCGACTCTCCCAGATAACGGAACATCTCACTATCTGGTAAGGAGAGTCCAGTTACCATGTGGAGAAAACTCATTTTGGCTGCTTGTATCCACAATTTTGTTTATTCCATCCATACCCAGAATTTGACACCATATGTGACAGTAGGAACTTGGGAACATGGTGGGACTTGCAGTGAAGTTAAAAATAAGCCTCATATGAACCCCTATTTTATATTTTTTATATCACTATCAGTTTTGCATTAGATTCAGATTTACATGGAAATACACCTATTTTAATGTGTACCCTGCAGCAGAAGCAGCAAACTGTGACACCTGAGGAACGCCCTGCTTTTAAATAATTTTTCTACCAGATGTGTAGAACCAAACTGACAACAGTGTGACGGTCTATAAAATAGTTATTTACAATTATCCCATTGGAGTTCTGAGACTGGACTTATTTTAAGGTGGTAGAAGTCCATTTGTCCAAACAGGTCTTTCAAACTGATTCAAGGTACATTATTGTCATTTGCATCACAAGTGGTACATGAGTTGGAACAAAGTTGTATACTCAAAGCCCCAGTTACACCCAAAAATAACAATAATTTAAACTATAAAAAAGAAACAGGATACAACCCTTAAACAATAATAATAGAGTATAACACAGTGTGGGAGCAGGGCAAAAAGTGTGTGTGCTGGGTGAGTGGGGGCTTTTCATGATGCAGGTGGCTCTCTTCCTGCATCTGGAGGTGTAGATGTCTGTGATGGTGGGGAGACTGACTCCAACAGACTTCTGTGCATCCTTCACCACTCTCTGTAGAGCTTTTCTTTCTGCAGCTGCGCAGCCTCCATGCCACACGTTGATGCTGGAGCACAGGATGTTCTCCACTGCACACCTGTAGAAGGTGGTGAGGACTGAGCTTCTCAGACCAGCTCGTCTCAGCCGCCTGAGGAAGTAGAGTCTCTGATGAGCTTCTTGGTCAGGCTGGTGGTGTTGTCCCAGCTGAGGTTATCATTCAGGTGCACAGTGCACACCCAAGTACTTGTAGCTGGAGACCACTTCCACCTATTGAAATCTGAAATCCACGATCATCTTCTTTTTCACATTGATGTGAAGGTTGTTCTTCCTGCACCAGCTCTCCAGGTGTTCCATCTCCTGCCTGTAGCTGGACTCATCATTGTTTGTGATGCATCCCACCACTGTACTGTATAGTCTGCAAACTTTACAATATGACAGACTGCGCATGCATACTTGAGCAGAGTGAAGAGAAGGGGGCTCAACACACAGCCTTGAGGGGAGCCAGTGCTGAGGATTATGGTGGTGGTGGTGGTGGTGGTCTACAACAGGTAAAATAATACAGGTAGTCTTCGACTTTTCATTCATTCATTCAATTCAACCTTTATTTATACAGGCTAGCCTCGTTGAGTCACGGGGACTCATTTACAAGAGGGACCTGTCTCACTCACACCAAACAACCATCCACTCTCACACTCACACCTAGGGTCAATTTAGAGTCAATTTAGAGTCACCAATCAGCCTAACAAGCATGTTTTTTTTAGGACAGAGTTCCGTTCCTACGCTGCGTCGTAAAGCGAATTTCGACGTAAGTCGGAACATACATACTGCACCTTTAAGTACAGTACTGTATTTTACCAAGCACTTAGCCTATCCTAACACAGTACCCTACATAATTATCAAAACACACATACATTTGGGAGCCATAATCAAGGGAAAAAAGAGTTAATTTCCTACTTTGATGCTAGTGACTGAAGCCGTTTTCCTCCGTCCCTCCTCCGTATTCTCTATCCGTTTACGACGTAAAACCGCCGTCCAGCTCGGTCCATCTGCCGTAAAACCGCCGTCAACCTAGATCCAAAGCGTTTACAGTAAGGTCTGTTAGCATGTTAGCTCGTTGCTCCTCCAAGATCGACAGCTGCCTGTACTTTTCCACTGCTTTGCGCGGTCCAGAGCGTTTACAGTAAGGTCTGTGTTAGCATGTTAGCTCGTTGCTCCTCCGGTCCAGAGCGCTTACTTTTCCACTGCTTCGCTGCTTCTGCCTTCAAACCAGAAGTAAAACCAGAACTCGGCTTTTCAAAACAATTTTTTCCAAAATCATTTTTTCTAAATGGGAGCTGTGTCGTAACCGCGAAACGTCGTAAGTCGAGACCGTCGTAAGTCGAGGACTACCTGTAATTGCTGATATCTGTTCCACAGAAACTTAAAAATGTCTGAGTTAACAACCATAAATTTTATTTTTATTTTTTTATTTAATTTAATTTACTCGTGCATAAAAATGAACTTCTCGAGGGGGGTTCTTTTTTTGGCCCGACACAAAAGCAGGATCTTTGGCTGACGATCAGTTTTCTTCTTCTTCGTTCTCGTTTATCAAACGGATCTAGTCACAAAGTTGTGATAAGTGACTCATCCTGCGTGTTTGGCTCGTGAGAACACCAAACGTGCAAACTTATCACAGCCGTTTTCAGTTCTAGACGTGGGGGGGGGGGGGTGA
>JBBPBX010060807.1:0-21320 GCA_038048925.1 Garcialebias charrua
AGCCCAGACGTGCTCAGCCGGCGCGCGGAGTACAAGGACGTGATGAGTGAACTTTACAAACGAGGTTTGAAGCCGGCTCTGCTCTTCCCAGCCCGGCTCCGCATAACGCAGCTCAACGGTGCCAAAAAGTTTTTGGGCTCGGTGGAGGAGGCTCAACAATACCTCAAGAAACTGCCCAAATCATCGGAGAACCCATGAATTAATAACTTCATTAGTTAAAGTGGATGAGAGGTAACAAACACACACATGCAGGGGCGTGGCAGGGTGCACTTTGGAGACACGCGCAGCTTTTTTTCCTTCAGTGCGCATTTGTAGGCTATATTTTTTCAGAACAGACATATGTTAATTTATTAATGAAGGATTGATTCTGGCCACCCCCTGTTCCCACAGTGGACTTTATGAATGGAAAGGTAGCCCCACCACACAGCAGTTTGATTATGGCTGAATAATATAGCCTAAGACTGGAGACTCCTTTCACATTAATTTTTGAACTTATTATTATATACAAAAAAAAAAAATCTACTGTGGTCATGGTTGTTTGTTTTTGTCAGATATTAATACAGTAGGCTATTATTATAAGGGGTTTACATTTATTCCTAGGAGCAGTGGTTAGCTCTGATTCGTCTCTGAGACCAGGAAGATTAAATTTTTAAGAATGTTAGGTTTGAAGAGCTTGCTGCCATTTTTATTTTTTTTTTATTTTATTTTTTTTTCTCTGGCAGCCATTTTTTGTTTTCGCTTTTTTGTTTGTTTGTTTGATTGTTTTTGTTGGGGGGATGGGGGAGGGCTAAGGTCACTGCCAGGAGTCTCACACAGTTGCATAATTTTACTTTCATCTTTTTTGTTTCAGTCTCTATTTGTCATACCTGTAATAAAGGAGCACACAAGCTTTATTTCTGAAATCACATGAGTCAGCACTTAAACTTCCTAAGTTGGAATGTTAAAGGTTTAAACCATCCAGTGAAGAGAAGAAAGGTTTTCTCCCATATTAAACACCTTAATACAGATGTGGCGTTTCTACAGGAGACTCACATCAGGAGCTCTGATAACGTGCGTCTCCTGGCATGCTGGAGAGGACAACGCTTTCATTCTCTCTTTCAAGCCAAAGCACGAGGGGTCTCCATACTGATCAGCCAGAACACTCCATTTGAGGCCCATAATGTGGTAGCTGATAAATATGGCAGGTTTGTTATAGTGAGTGGGAAACTCTACAGCACTTTAGTTGCACTGGTGAATGTTTACGCTCCTAATACAGATGATGATAATTTTTTTAGACAACTATTTTCTTCTTTACCCGATCTCAATAAATATCGTCTGGTGCTGGGCGGTGATTTCAACTGCTGGTTGGACCCAGTTTTGGACCGCTCATCTGTTAAAACTAATGTCATAAGCAAATCTGCATCAGTCATTCAAACCTTTTTATCTGACTACGGACTGTGCGATGTGTGGCGTGCTCTAAACCCTGATAAGAGAGAGTACTCATATTTTTCACACGTACACAAAACTTATTCAAGAATTGATTACTTTATCACAGATATTAGATACTTAAATCAGATCTGCTCCTGTGATTACCAGAGCATAGTAATTTCAGATCACGCCCCACTCACTATGTCCCTATCTCTTCCTCACTTTTCCCCAAGAACTGGACAGTGGCGTTTTAATTCAACCTTGCTCTCGGATGAAAACTTTCTAAAGTTTATTCAGGATGAGATACATTTTTTTTTTGCTACTAATTCCTCCCAAGAGATTTCTAGCCTCATAGTATGGGATGCTTTTAAGGCCTATATCAGAGGCCAGATTATTGCCTACTCAGCAAAAATAAAAAAACAGTCTACTAATGAACAGAATAACCTAATGCAACAAATCAAAGAGATTGACATAAAATATGCACACAATCAATGTCCGGAACTTTTGAAAAAGCGTATTGAACTTAAAACGAGGCTTGACCTACTAACAACACATTCAGCTGAACGTTTTCTCTTGCATGACAGATTCAAATTCTATGTACATGGCGACAAACCTGATAAACTATTAGCAACCATGCTTAAGGGCTCTAGGGCAAGGCAAACTATTCCTAAACTTCGAAAACAAGACGGCAATACAATCACAGATCATGAAAAAATTAATGATGCATTCAGAGACTTCTACTCGGAGTTATACAGCTCACAATTACAAACCAATCCTAAAAAGATTGATGATTTCTTAGCTAAACTTCACATCCCTGTCATCTCACCTGAACTCAAAAACAGGTTAGATGAACCCATCTCCCAGTCAGAAGTCTCACTAGCAATAGCTTCAATGCAGTCTGGCAAAACTCCAGGTCCAGATGGTTTTCCCTCTGAATTTTTTAAAAAATTTTCAGTCCTACTATCTGCTCAGCTTAGTTCCACCCTTACTGAATGCTTTGAACAAGGATCCCTCCCTCAGTCATTTTATGAAGCCTGTATCACACTACTTGTAAAAAAAGGAAAAGATCCAATGGAATGCACCTCATACAGACCTATCTCTCTCTTGAATACAGATGTTAAAATTTTAGCTAAGATTCTTGCCCGTAGGCTCGAAACCGTCTTACCATCTGTTATTTCAAAAGACCAAACAGGTTTCATTAAAGACCGACATTCATATTTTAATATACGTAGGTTGCTTAACATAGTTTATTCAAGTCCCACAGTCTCGGATGAGTGTGTTGTTTCTCTTGACGCTGAAAAGGCCTTTGATCGGGTTGAATTTGACTATCTTTTTGCAGCTCTTAGTAAATTTGGTTTTGGAGGAAAATTCATTCATTGGATTAAATTATTGTACCATCAGCCATCTGCTACAGTACGTACTAATTCTCAAACCTCAAAACCATTTAAATTACAAAGAGGCACCCGCCAAGGCTGTCCTCTTAGCCCCTTGCTTTTTGATCTAGCCATAGAGCCCCTCGCTATTGCACTACGAACCAGTAAGGAGATATCCGGCATCTGGAGAAATGACATGGAACATAAGGTGTCGCTTTACGCTGATGACCTTTTACTTTTTATTTCCAAGCCATCAACTTCATTGCCTTTTGCCCTCAACTTGTTTACCCAATTCGGCCAGATCTCCGGGTATAAATTAAACCTTACCAAAAGTGAGCTTTTCCCTTTAAGTAATAAAGTAAATATATCAGACTTTACTAATTTGCCGTTCAGAATTGAAAGACAAAAAATTACATATCTGGGTGTCACAGTGACAAAAAAACATAAAAACTTGTTCAAAGAAAATCTGACTCCACTGTTGAACCAAGTGAAAAGATCCCTCACAAAATGGACGCCACTTTCCATGTCCTTGGTAGGACGTATAAACTCAATTAAAATGACTATACTACCCAAATTTTTATATGTTTTTCAGGCACTACCTATTTTTATTCCTAATATATTTTTCAACGAGCTGGATTCAATTTTTTCATCCTACATATGGAGGAATAAACGTCCAAGGCTTAATAAGATGAATCTTCAAAAACCTAAAGAGGAGGGGGGTTTTGGTCTTCCTAACTTTCGGTTTTATTATTGGGCTGCTAACCTCAGATGCTTAGTGCACTGGTATTTTTACCATAACCTGAGTAATTCCCCTGATTGGGTGACTATGGAATTACACAACAACAATAATATATCTCTACCAGCTATGCTTTGTGCTCCACTTTCACTCTCCTCACCCAACTCCATTTTGAATCCTGTAGTGAAACATTCACTAAAAATATGGGGCCAGTTTAGAAAACATTTTAAACTTAAGGATTTTTCCCCTCTAAGCCCCATTGCACTTAACCATTTGTTTAAACCTTCTCTTCAGGATGGGGTGTTTCTGGGATGGCACAGGAGCGGTCTTACTCATTTTAAGGACCTTTTCATTGAGAAGAAATTGGCATCATTTGAACAACTTAGCAATAAGTATGGTCTACCACAATCCCATTTTTTCAGATATTTACAAATCAGACATTTTATTCAATCACATTTTTCAGGCTCAGTTTCTCTACCAGAGCCTACACTGTTGGAAACCATCTTACAATTGAACCCGACCCGTAAAGGGCTTATTTCACGGCTTTACAATCTAATGTTGAACAGAATAGAGACCTCCTCACCCAAACTTAAAGCTGTATGGGAGGAGGACCTGGGCATGACCATTCCAGATGAAACATGGGCTTCTATACTCAAACTTGTTAACACAACATCTCTATGTGCACGCCATTGTCTTATTCAGTTTAAAGTGGTACACAGAGCCCACTTCTCCAAAAGCAAACTGTCTCGTATTTATCCAGAAATCACCCCATACTGTGACAAATGCAAAACTGCTGAGGCCACACTGGTTCATATGTACTGGTCCTGTCCCAGCCTTGGTCAGTTTTGGACGGATGTTTTTAAAACCCTGTCCACAATCTTCAGAGTAGAAGTAACACCTAGCCCTCTCCTTGCTCTGTTTGGTATCAGTGGTGAAGAGTTACCTCTATCAGCCTCCAAAAGACAAGCACTGGCTTTTTGTTCCTTGTTAGCAAGGCGTGCAATTCTAATAAGATGGAAGGGTGCTGCCCTTCCAACTCATAAACAGTGGTTATATGACCTTTTGTCATGCTTGAAACTAGAAAAAATAAGGTGTTCTCTTCAGCACTCTACTGAGAAATTTAATAAAATATGGGGGCTTTTTCTTGATACATTCCAAAATATACAATAATATTTCAGGTGAATTCTGTTTTTTTTTTTTGTGCTCTCTGTTTTTGTCAGGTTTAAAGATGTAGTGTGTGGACATAGGGCAGTGACCTGGATAGGAGTGAATGGGATTAAGTTTTAAAGAATTTTTGTTTGCGTTTATGTATGTTGTTTAAACAGACCATATGTATAACATTTTTTGTACCCACGCTTTCTTATTTGTATGTATAAAAGGAAAAAACTTTAATAAAAAAACAGTGATTAAAAAAGAAATGTGGGCCGGTGTTGTGCCAAAAATCGATTGGCTGCCAAATGGCGGGAGTGTGCAAGGGAGGATTTTAACAAGAATTTAACAAGATTAACACTTAAAAACAATTATTTGTTTGGTCGAAATTATAGTAAATGTGTGTCTCAGTCTAACATTTGCTTAATAAATGCACTTTGGTGGTCAAATTATCTCTATTTCAAAAGATGATTCAAGGAAGCGGGCATGCCCTGAGGGATGAGTCGCTGTGCATTTCTTTGAAATTTAACAAGATAACCACCTAAAACAATAATTTGTTAGCTCAACATTTTACAGTAGTAAAGGTGTGTCTCTGTTGAACTTTTGCTTAATAAATGCACTTCAATGGTCAATTCAGCTGGTTCCCTATCAGTCAGTCCACTGCGGTGCAACAGCACGACTATGGGAATTGCGCCACTGCGCGGTTCACCTGAAGCAATACAATCACGCCTTTTAAGGCAAGTAAGCGTCAGCAAGGAGGCTCCGCCCTCCTTGCATAAAAGACAATGACGCGCAACGTACGTCCTCTTTGTGCACTTCACCTCGCTTCACATCACCTGAACTTCGCAGGACCGCCTTGCGTGACTGAACTGCTCGACTGGAGGTGACCCCGCTCCCTGCCCAGAGCGTCACAGAGGACTCCCTGCGAGCACTTTGTTTAGCGGACGCTAACCTAGTGTCGTCGACTTGTTATAAATAAATTAAAAGTTTTTTTCCACTGTTTCGCCGCCCAGTTAGCGGGACGCTAACTGCGCCACACCTAGCCCGCTAAGCTTTTTATTTTATTTTTATTTTCATTTATTTTATTTTCCTTTATAGATGGCCTCCCTTCTTACCTCACAGCCATCCTCTCACACGATACGAATTTTTATTTTTATTTTTAAAGAGAGAAAGGAAAGATAGAAAGTAAGAAAACAAAACAACAATTATCCACAAAAAGAGCACAAGGCAAACACACCCAACCTCCGTCCGCAATCCTGCAAAGCACATGACAAAACACAGCAACAAAATACACATGCATAAAGACTAATAATATTCATGACCTTGCAGTAGATTTCCATAAATAAACATACCCATACCTACAAATATATATACATATACATTCATATCACATATCCATCTACATATCTGCATATGATATCTACATATACATCCCTGCATCCATTTGTGTGTGGTTGTGAGCATGCATAAGTGAATAAGGTTCCGCATATGATATCTACATATACATCCCTGCATCCATTTGTGTGTGGCTGTGAACATGCATAAGTGAATAAGGTTCCTCCAATAGAACATTCAGTAGCGACCGTGAAGCATCAGAGATCCGTCCCCCCAAGGCCCGAGGCAGACGAAGGGGCGATCAAAGCCCAAGACCCCAAGAAGGACCCCGAGCCCAGAGTCCCCAGGGCCACCCGAACAGGACGAGCCACTCACCCTCTCCCCAGATCTGACCAAGGGGGAGAACCGGACGAGCTCCACCAGCGACTACACACAATGACCCCCGGGAGGCCAACAGCGACAAACCCACAGGCCCCCGCCGGAGCCCGCTGCAAGAGCCCGCTGTACTGACGTAGCCCCAGGCCCAGACACCGATAGGACCAGAGGACCCGAGTCCCACCAGGCAGCCACCAGGCCGAGCCAACACATGCCCAAGCGCCCAACCCCTGAAAGCGACAACAAGGGCCCCCAGCACGCCCGCAGGCAAAAGGACACCCACTCTGGGGCTACGTGGTAGGAGCGCGACACCAAGTAGCCTCAGATGTAACAGAGAGGGGGCAGTCCAAATCCCAGCCTGACAATTAGACATTCATACACAGACACACTCACTCAGACCCACCCTCATCCTCACTCACACAAAGACAAACAATAACGACACGTTCCATTCATAATCCTGATGCACCCTCTATACCCCCTAGGTCCAAGACATGTATCTGCCCCCTACATGGGGCAGCCCACACCCAAGCCCAGGAGGTAGGCCCATTCATTCTGGGGTGGAGAGTAGCCGACATCCAAGATTCGGCCCAACCCTCGCCCTGCCGACAGCACAGGACACCCGAGCCCAAGCAACCCCAGGGAGAGCGAAATGCCAGCCCTGCCCACGGCAAACCCCCAGGCCCCGAACTCCCCCATAGTCCAGGACAACCCCCGATGGCCCACCCCCAGAATGTCTGCCAGGCAACCAAGGGGGGTAAGAGAAAAATAAATAAATAATATATAAATATTTATATGAATAAATACATAAATAAATAAAATTGAAATTAACAAATCTAGACCCCTAACCTGCTAAGCTAACGGAGCGAACAGCTAACACACACGAACAGCGAGGCGAGAGCATTTCCTGAAGAACCTTTTAGCTTTTGCTAACTGGCTTCCACTCTACACTTTTTCTCGAAGATGGCTCCCAAGAAAGGCAAATGGAAATCGAAAAACTACTCGATCACAGCTGCTAACTGGCTAGCTCCCCACGGTTAGCTTGGCTAACCGAGAGCTCCCATAACAGCGCGAGGACGATATCGATCTCATTCATTCAACCTTTATTTAAACAGATAAATCACATTGAGTCTCAAAGACTCATTTACAAATGAGATCTGCTGGACAGACAAAAGTGATGAAAAATAACACATAGGGTTTGGAGACCCGCTTAGTGCTGCTAACACAATTAGCGTTGCTACGAGCGGACAACAAAGGGATCACCGCTGCTAACTGGCTAGTCCCCACGGTTAGCTCGGCTAACTGAGAGCTCCCATAACAGCGCGAGGACAATGTCGGGCTCGCCTAGCGCTGCTAACACGATTAGCGCTGCTACGAGTGGACAACGAAGGACTCCATTGTGAGGTATGTAAAAACTGCTTAGTCTAGCTTGCTAACTAACCTTCTCATTTTCTGTCTGTTTCGCTATCCCGGGGAACTGAATCGACGATAGGGTTCATCCCACAGATGCTAACTAAGTTAGTCTACCGATTGCTGTCGCTGCTTGACGGCCCGTTTAGCACCGCTAACTGGCTCACGAGTACCTCCACGTTGGCCCCTGCTAACGAGGAGGCCCTCCGACCAGCGCAGTCCAGGAGGAGGAATCTCTGCTATTACCCGTTTAGCTATGCTAACTGGTAGTTTCCCTACGTCCACGACGAGAAAATCGTGACGCTAAGAGCTTATCCACCTACGGGCTAAAGGAAGGCTCTCAGACGTTAACCATGTCGGAGTTCAAGGAACCCCGATGGAGTGGACAAGGGCAAGCAGAGGGAATCTCCTCTAAACAGAAGAAAAGCTAACTACTGCCCCCGACGAGGGAGCAAGGCGTCAAAGGGGGAGCAGAGGGCTTTTCACAAGAAGCTGCAGCAGTGCCTGTTGAATCAGACGGCTTCACTTCAGCTCTGCTTGACCTGTGCCGCAGAACGGCCGGGTCTCTCAAGGTGCCATGGCCTGCACCCCCACCACGACAACAACAGTCAAGGTTGGCGGGAAATGGCTTCCTCCCAAGGCAACAAACCTCGGTGAGGCACGACATGCCGGTGTTCCCAGATTTTCTAACTGAGCTCACGCGGTCAGGGTCGGCACCCAGAACAGCCACTGTCCCTCCCCTTCTCCCAGTCCCAGACTTGGAGCCAACGGGCCTGTCTCACATCCAGAACTTCAGCTGCCAAGCCCTACCCAGCAAACCATGTCGTCTTCAGCAGTGCAGCTGGAAAAGACCTAGCGCGCACAGTGCCTTGCGGCCCGCACGCCCAACATGGCCTCGAGGCTGCAGGCGTACCAGGCAGGAAAGCTGCAGGAAATGTAGGAGGCTACCAACAAGAGGAAAAGACGGCAGAGCCGCTGGATGAAGCCCACAGGACGGCAGACTTTATTGTCCGCCCGTTGGGCGCATCAGCAATCGCTCTGGGTAAAAGCAGGGCTGAAGCGGTTGTCGCACAGTGACACCGGTGACCAATATCCTCACCGATCAAGGCTTCTCCATCCACGGGAAAAGGAAAGCCGCACATATTCAAACCACTCTAGAGTCCAAGAGACCCTGGTGGAAGGGACAAAGATGTTCGTTAAAACACAAAGCATGTTCCCCTGTTTGTACAATAAAAACAAAATGTTGTGTTTAAGCACATAGTGTTTTATCGTCTCCGTGCAAAAGTCACGGGTCAATCCAGTACTTCTCCCACGGTGTGGAGAGAAAGCAGAGGTCTGCATGGTCCAGAGCTGTCCCTGCACTATTATAGGCATTTTCACCAACAGGGGAAGGGAAAAGCCGAACTATTACCAGTATCTGTGTTAAAGGAGCCCAGATTAACTGGTCCAGAACGTTTAAACACACAAAAACTTTCAAATGTTTGTGTAATAAAGAGAAATTGTTGTTCCTACACAACAATAAAATCTCAAACTGTTCTTTGTCACGACTCGGCATTAAAGGGAAAATCCCACCATTTTTTAATGCAATCAGTGCTCTTACAAGCAGAGTCAATATAGAGCGCGGGGAGCCATATCACACAGGCTGCCAACCCCCCTCTAATAAAACTCCGTCCATCAAAGGACCCAGTGAGCCCACACGGGCGAGCAGAGGGCGATCTGTCACAGACAGACCCCTTGACACTGCCAGAGGGTCAAACAAGCCCTCAGCAGAGCACAGAGATGGGGGCCACTCACTCACCCCCACCTCTCCTGAAACAAACAAAGTCTCGAACGAACATGCGCTCCAGGCTCGCCGCTCACGCGAGAACCTGGGCAGCGTGCAACCCATTGCAATGGATTATGGGTACCGTAGTTTATGGGTACGGACTTCAGGGTGTCCGACGTCCTCCCCCCTTCTCAGGGGGTTTATGTAAACAATAAGCTCAGCTCGCACCCCCACCCTGAGAGAGGGCATACATAACTGTATAAGAAACAGGTATAAACTGTATAAAAATGACAATTATCAGTCATTTTGTCATTAATAGCCACTTTTACCTATTACACAATACAACAGCATGCCATACTACTCGAGTGCCACCTTGTTGCTGCAGAAAGGGGCTGTCAGAGCAGTTCCTCCTCAGGAAGCAAACGAGGGATGTTACAGCAAATACTTTGTAATCTCACAGAAAGGAGGAGGCCTGAGGCCGATCCTGGATTTAAGATGTTTGAACAGACGAGTGAGATTGTTCAAGTTCAAAATGTTAGCTTTGCATCAGGTAATTTACTCTGTACGCACGGGAGACTACTACTGCACAGTGGATCTCCGGGATACATATTTCCCTAAGTGCCTGGAGGCTGCCCTGGCACCCACGAGGAGCCAGGGTGTCAGAGTTATGAATTATCTGAACGATTTTTTGATCTCGACGAGCTCCAAAGAGCAAGCAAGATTACGCACAGAAGTGAGGTCACATCCACAATCCATGGGTTTTGTGATAAACGCTAAGAAGGGTCAGCTGACCCCATCCTAGCTCATCATTTTTCCTGGATTAAGGCTAAACTCTGTCCTGTACAGAGCGAGACTTTCAGAGAAACGTTTATCAGACCTCCAGCTCTGCTTGGCACGCTTCCAACTACAAAAGACCATGACACTCAAGCTGTGCCAGGGTCTCCTTGGCATGATGGCAACAGGAATAGCTGCAATTCATCAAGGCCTATTAATGATGCGTCCCTTCCAGGTCTAGACACACAGACAACAACAGCTCGCCCCCCAGCAACAAGCAAGGGGGTTCAGAGTCAACACAGTCTGTCTAGAAGCCCTACAACCATGGAGAAGCTCTGCTTTTCTCAGCAGGGGTGTGTCACTGGGCAGAGTATTATCTTGGATCCTAGTAACCTCAGACGCCTCAAGTCTAGATGGGGAGGCCTCTGCCAGAACCAACACGCCCGAGGCGTGTGGTCCCAGCAGGGGGCCCAGCCACACATCTATCAGTTATGAACAGAATCGGCGACAAAGGGCAACCTTGGCGGAGTCCAACTCTCACTGGAAACGAGCCCGACTTACTGCCAGCAATACGGACCAAGCTCTGACACCGGTCGTACAGGGACCTAACAGCCCATATCAAAGGGCCTGGTACCCCATACTCCCGGAGTACCCCCCACAGAACCCCCCGAGGGACGCGGTCGAATGCCTTTTCCAAGTCCACAAAGCACATGTAAACTGGTTGGGCAAACTCCCACGCACCCTCCAGGACCCTGCTGAGGGTGTAGAGCTGGTCTAGTGTTCCACGACCAGGACGAAAACCACACTGCTCCTCCTGAATCCGAGGTTCGACTATCCGACGGACCCTCCTCTCCAGAACCCCTGAATAGACCTTACCAGGGAGGCTTAAGAGTGTGATCCCCCTATAGTTGGAACACACCCTACGGTCCCCCTTTTTGAATAGGGGAACCACCACCCCAGTCTGCCAATCCAAGGGAACTGCCCCCGATGTCCACGCGATATTGCAGAGTCGCGTAAGCCAACACAACCCCACAACATCCAGAGCCCTAAGGAACTCAGGACGAATCTCATCCACCCCTGGAGCCTTGCCACCGCGGAGCTTTTTAACCACCTCGGCGACCTCAGCACCAGAGATTGGAGAGCCCGACCCAAAGTCCCCAGGCTCCGCTTCCTCAGTGGAAGACGTGCCAGTAGGATTGAGGAGGTCTTCGAAGTATTCCGCCCACCGACTCACAACATCCCGAGTTGAGGTCAACAGCACGCCATCCCCACCATAAATGGTGTTGGTCGCGTACCGCTTTCCCCCCCTGAGACGCCGGATGGTGGACCAGAATCGCCTCGAAGCCGTACGGAAGTCATTCTCCATGGCCTCTCCGAACTCCTCCCACGCCCGAGTTTTTGCCTCAGCAACCACCCGAGCCGCATGCCGCTTGGACTGCCGGTACCTATCTGCTGCTTCCGGGGTCCCACAGGCCAAAAAGGCCCAATAGGACTCCTTCTTCAGCTTGACAGCATCCCTCACCGCCGGTGTCCACCACCGGGTTCGAGGGTTGCCACCACGACAGGCACCAACAACCTTGCGGCCACAACTCCGATAAGCTGCCTCGACAATAGAGGCGCGGAACATGGCCCACTCGGGCTCAATGTCCCCCGCCTCCCTCGGAACGTGTTCAAAGCTCTCCCGGAGGTGGGAGTTAAAGCTCTGTCTTACGGGAGACTCTGCCAGATGTTCCCAGCAGACCCTCACAATACGTTTGGGCCTGCCAGGTCTGACCGGCATCCTCCCCCACCATCGGAGCCAACTCATCACCAGGTAGTGGTCAGTTGACAGCTCCGCCCCTCTCTTCACCCGAGTGTCCAAGACATGCGGCCGCAGATCAGATGAGACGACAACAAAGTCGATCATCGAACTGCGACCTAGGGTGTCCTGGTGCCAAGAGCACATATGGACACCCTTATGCCTGAACATGGTGTTCGTTATGGACAATCCATGACGAGCACAGAAGTCCAACAACAGAACACCACTCGGGTTCAGATCAGGGGGCCGTTCCTCCCAACCACACCCCTCCAGGTCTCACTGTCATTGCCCACGTGAGCGTTGAAGTCCCCCAGCAGAACAAGGGAGTCCCCAGGAGGCGCACCCTCCAATACCCCCTCCAAGGACTCCAAAAAGGGTGGGTAATCTGCGCTGCCGTTTGGCGCATAGGCACAAACAACAGTCAGAGCCCGTCCCCCCACACGTAGGCGAAGGGAGGCTACCCTCTCGTTCACCGGGGTGAACCCCAACGTACAGGCACCAAGATGGGGGGCAACAAGTATGCCCACTCCTGCTCGGCGCCTCTCACCAGGGGCAACTCCAGAGTGGAAGAGTGTCCAACCCCTCTCAAGGAAACTGGTTCCAGAGCCAGAGCCATGCGTTGAGGTGAGTCCGACTATTTCTAGCCGGAACCTCTCAACCTCACACACTAGCTCAGGCTCCTTCCCCACCAGAGAGGTGACATTCCATGTCCCAATGGCCAGCTTCTGTAGCCGAGGATCAGACCGCCAGGGTCCCCGCCCTCGGCCACCACCCATTCCACAATGCACCCGACCCCTTTGGCCCCTCCCACAGGTGGTGAGCCCATGGGAAGGGGGACCCACGTCTCCTCTTCGGGCTGTGCCCGGCCGAGCTCCATGGGTAAAAGCCCGGCCACCAGGCGCTCGCCAACGTGCCCCTCCTCCGGGCCTGGCTCCAGAGTGGGGCCCCGGTGACCCGCGTCCGGGCGAGGGAACATTGTTTCCAGTGATTTGACTCATCATAAGGGGTCTTTGGGCTGCACTTTGTCTGGTCCCTCACCTAAGACCTGTCTGCCTTGGATGACCCTACTAGGGGCATGAAGCCCCTGACAGCATAGCTCCTAGGATCATTGGGACACTCAAACCCCTCCACCATGGTAAGGTGGCAGCCCAGGGAAGGGGTCCAGTAATGTAGTGAACACAATACAGGAGCTATGAGCAGAGTCCACACAGACGCTCTACGCAAGCAAGTGGCGTATTTTTGAGATCTGGTACCTAGAGAGGAATGTCACTCCATATTCCTGTAACTTAGCTCAGCTTCTTACCTTTCTGCAAGACTTACTGGAGAAGGTTCGCTCCTTTTCCACTATAAAAGTCTTCCTGTCTGTCGTCTCGGCATGCCACAAAGGGTGGGGAGGTAAATCACCTGGTGCCCACCCTCTCATGGTACGGTTCATGAGGGGTGTTCTGAGGAAGAGGCCTCCGAGCAGGGTTTTTGGCTCCTCAGTGGTGTTGTATATCCACCTTATTACTTAATTAGGCAGATATTCTGAATTGAATCATTAGACGAAGTGGTATCGTTTCATTCACTTTATTGAACCATCTTCATCCACCACCTGCCACCGCTCTTCCAGAACGAACACCTTCTTAACTCCGCCCCCACACACGTCATCACGTAAACTCTGTCAGCATCCCAATACATGACATCCCCCTTTTCCTTAGATTTTCAATTTCCCCCTCCATACATTTAAACATCAGTTTTTTTCTTTTCCATCATCTTCACGCCTTCAGGCTTGCCAATACATTTCCTTAGTCACAGAACAACATAAAACAATTTACATTTCTTTCTTAGAACCCTGACCAACCATTTCCCTTTTTTTTTTTAAATTATACAAAGTCACGAAACCTCTCTGGAGTCTTTCTGAGTCTCTGAGGCCTAAATGTCTTTCCCATTTCTAAGTCTTGAGTGCCCTCTTGTGGTGTTGCACTGTAAGTGTTTTCTTCTTTTTCTTCCTCAAAGTCTTTATTTTCAGAAAACAGTTTTTGTTCACCAACTTTTTCCTCAGTTTCATATTTTCTCACATGTGTGGTGTTTCGGTGATACCGAACTCCTGTTGGTGATTCAACCACAACTTGGTTTCCTGTTTTGCTCACGACTTTGTGTGGTAATGCATTAAATGGTGTTGTTAATTTGTCAACTTTTTCCTGTTGAACCAACACTGTGTCTCCCAGCTCTACTTTTGAATGTTGAGCTCCTCTTCGAATGTCAGCATAACTTTTCGCTTTTCCTTTTTGTTCTGCGTCTCTGTCACATACATCCAACGCAGCTGTGTTTGTTTCACTCATGTCCGGTAACTTTCCTCTCATTTTTCTGTTGAATAACAGTTCTGCAGGACTTTTGCCTGTGGTTGCATGTTCAATGCTTCGATAAGCTGTCACATATTTTCTTAGTTCTCGTTTCCAGTCCAGTCCTTCAGCTTGTGCAATTCTGATCCTCTTCATCAGTGATGCGTTCTGACGTTCAACTTCACCGTTGGCTTGAGCCCATTTTGGTGTTGTCCTCACATGTTTGATTCCATTATTTTCACAGTATTCTTTGAATAATTCAGATTTGAACTGTGGACCATTGTCAGATCTAATGGAAACTGGTAGACCATGTCTACTAAACATACAGTCAATAGAGTCAATGACTTTCTCAGCAGTCGTAGATGTCAACACCTCATATTCATAATAACGGCTGTAATAGTCTATTAGCACAAGAATGGAGTGATTTGAAGATAATGGTCCCAGTAAATCTACTGCCACATCTTGCCACGGTCCATCCGGTAAAAGTGTGCTTCTCACCGGTTCTGGTGGATCAGGTCTGGCTACAATTTGACAACCATGACATGCTTTGCAATATTTTTCTGTTGCTTTGTCCATGCCAGGCCACCATACTTTTGTCCTGAGCCGTTGTTTTGTCCCAACAATTCCTAAATGTCCTTCATGTGCCAACATGATTGCTTTAGCTCTGAGCTTTTCTGGCATCACAATGCGTGTTCCTCTTAAAACTATGTATCCCACCACACACAGTTCATTAGCAATGGGTGCATATGCTTTGCATTTTTCAAAATGTCCATTTTCAACTGCTTTTCGCACCTCTGTTAATTCTGAATCTGTAGCAGATGCCTCCTCAACCTGTCTCACATACTCCTCAGACTCATGAATGTGTGTGTCTTGTGTTATCTTATCTGATAACAGACTTGATAATGAGTCAGCCATATTTAGTTTTCCTTCAACACCTGCAGCATTTCCATCTGCAGCATTTCCTGTTGCTACAGCTCTCACTCTTTCTTTTGTGAGTTTGCTTTGTTTGGTGTTTAATTTTCCTATCCCTTTAAATGCATCTGGGTACTGTTCTTGCAGAATGTTTTTTGATTCTGAGACCGTTGCTACATTTTCTCCTATTTTTAACACTCCAAGCTTTACAGCAGTCTTTTTACCCAGGAGTGGTTCACCATTGCCTCTTATGACAATAAACTCTGTTTCTTCTCTCCTGTTGCCAATTTTCACTTCACACCTGAATGCACCTTTAATGTTTAAAGCTTGTGTTGAGGAATAAGCATACAGCTTTCTCTGCTCTTTAGGTACATATGAATAACATTTTATCTTTTCAGCTTTAAGTTTTTCCCATATATTTTCTCCCATTATATTGCTTGTAGCACCAGAGTCAATCAACATTTTTAGCTCGACTCCCCCCACAGAAAATAACAGTTTATCAGGTACATTGTCCTCCTTCACAATAAAAGCATATTCATCCATCATATTCACATTTTGGTTCTTTTGCCTTTTTGTGCGGCACATTTTTGAAAAGTGGTCCTTACCAGTACATTTGTGACATGTTTGTCCTCGTGCTGGGCATTTTGGATCTTTTCCCATGTGATCTGTGAATCCACATCTGTAACACTGTCTTTCTGTTTTATTTTCCTCCTTCACATTTTCTTTTGATTTCCAGTGCTTTCCTTTCTTTGTTGTTGCAATCCTGTTGACCGCGTCCTCCATCTTCTTTTCCTCGGTGACGCTCATCGCCGCCAGCTGCTCCTCCACGCGCTCGCACTGCGAAGCCACCTCCAGTGTACGAGCCAGTGTCAAGCCGGGACCCTCCTCCAGTAACTTTCTTCGCACGTATTCAGATGTGCATTTGCTCAAAACCGCATCTCTTATTTGGTTATCATTGTCGCCACGAAAGTCACAGTCTCTTGCAGCTTGCCTTAAGCGAGTACAGAATTGTTGAATAGTTTCACCTTGTTTCTGGAATATTTTGTGAAAAGTCTGACGAGCATATGCTTCATTTACTCGTGGCACAAAATAAGTGTTCAGCGCAGCCACTGCAGCTTCATAATCCGTAACCTCACCTCCTTGTGGTAATGTAGAAAAAATGTCCTGCACGTCTTGTCCGGCCAGGTGCAGTAACAGCGCGCGCCTCCGCTGTTTAATTGCGTCTGTGGCATCATCAAACAGAATAAGTCCTTTACCGTCTGCATACAGCTCAAATGATGTCAGCCACCTTGTCCATCTTGGTCCAAGGGTCGCTGGATCCGTGTAGCAATCGAACGGTTGAATACTTGACTTTTCCATGTTAGCTTGAACTTTTTTAGCTAACCTCGTGTTGCCGTTGACGTCTTCAGCGCGACACCGTCTTTACAATCCACATGAATCCATCGTCATCTTCAGCTTGACAATGTTTTTCCTCGTCGCCATTGTTGTATATCCACCTTATTACTGAATTAGGCAGATATTCTGAATTGAATCATTAGACAAAGTGGTATCGTTTCATTCACTTTATTGAATCATCTTCATCCACCACCTGCCACCGCTCTTCCAGAACGAACACCTTCTTAACTCCGCCCCCACACACGTCATCACGTAAACTCTGTCAGCATCCCAATACATGACATGTGCATGTTTATGAACCACGTTTGTGTTGAAAAATGGGTTCGTAGTAGCGCTAGTATACATTTTCCAACTTAGTCGGGGACCACCTGTATACTGTTTGTGTGTGCATGTGTGTAAATTATTCTACTAGAACAATCTTCCTTAACATGTAGACCTATAATGCCTAAATATAATATAATGCCATATAAGGCCTAAATATGTGTTACAACCCACCCCAACCCTGTCAGCCATGTTTAGCTAGCTGTAGTAGCATAGTGGTTTGAAATTAGCACAGGAAAATGCATCACATTTTGCCTGAGAAATTACACTTTCATCTAATGTAAGTTATATGGTTTTATCTGCAACAGTATAAGTACTAAACAAAATATAGTCATGGTCAAAAAATTTACTTTCTTACCTCAAAATCAGTTTTTTCTCCTTAGTATCTGCATGTACCTGTTTCCAGACTTGACAATCACAATATGGTATTGTGGAGGAAGCGGGTAAACACTGAAATGATCATGTGAATCCTATCTTATCCCTGATTGGTGGAACTGGTGGTGTTACAACTCTCCCCATGTTACAACTATACCCGGTCTCCCCTACCTTTAACACCATTTTTATTATACTTTTACTGCTGTTAATATCATAATTTTTACCATTGGTGTGTGATACTGTTCATTAAATTTTTAAACCTCTTTTATGTTGTGTGTGTGAAGCACCTTGATAACAGTTTATCTGTTTTTTTTTTTCATTCAAGCTTTATTTATACAGGCTAGCCTCGTTGAGCCACGGGGACTCATTTACAAGAGGGACCTGTCTCACTCACACCTAGGGTCAATTTTAGAGTTACCAATCAGCCTTACATGCATGTTTTTGGACTGTGGGAGGAAACCGGAGCACCCGGAGAAAACCCACGCATGCACGGAGAGAACATGCAAACTCCACCCAGAAAGGCCCCCAGACCGGGATTTGAACCGGGGACCCTTTTAACTGTGCTATATAAATAAAATTGACTTGACTTGACTACTGTAGTTGTGACCCTTATTTTTTGGGGTGGGCTGTAACAAAACAATTAACATTATTAATGTGTAAAACATGTCACAATAACATAAAATACAATTCTTTGTATTAATGTTGTTTTTTTAAAGATCAAAAGGAAGTTTGCCAGTAGGGGTGTAGGAAAAAATAGATTTTTTAAAGACTCTGGATTCTTAGTCCTGGCGATTCAGAATCAATTCTAAATGCTCCAAAATCAATTTTTAAACATGTTTAATTTTACCCTGATGCATGCTCAATAATCCAGGTACAAAAATCTAAAAAAGCTAAGTCTGGTATTCAGCTCAGTCTTAACACCCTCTCACAGTGGATGAACCAGTTTGCTGATGACAGCCGAAACCAGCTGCTCACATGATGGAGGACCATCAGCCTAACAATGGATCGTTAGCACCCTGATGGTTGTTTGCTATTCACAGAGGGCTGAGTGATACCAGCAATGACAGCATTATTGTCCCCCTCTTATAATGCTTGAGTTAAAGGTTACTACACTTTGGTAGGCTGAAGTCTGTTTTTGTCTGTATATTTTGAATTATTTGTATGTGATGGACTGGAGACCTGTCCAGGTGCCCTCCGCCTCTCGCACAGTGATGACTGGACATGGACACCAGTGAGCCCCATGACTCTTAAAGGAAGAAGTGGTTAAAGATGATGGATGGATGAATTATTTGTTCCTATATTTTTATTTTATTGTTTTAGAGGAATCCAGGCAACTAAGCTAACCTAATACAGTACTGGTAATTCAAGTTACAGCATTTAATGCATTCCTGTATTATTTGTTTGTATTTTTGGTATGAATATCAAATGATTCAAAAACTTTGATAAAGTACAGAACCTACAATTATTGTTTTAAATAAATGTTCTATTTGTTTACATTGTTGTTAATGTTTTCAGTTTAAAATTATTGTTTTAAATAAATGTTCCATTTGTTTACATTGTTGTTATTCTCAGTTTAAAATTATTGTTTCAAATAAATGTTCCATTGGTTTACATTGTTGTTTAATATTCTCAGTTTAAAATTATTGTTTTAAATAAATGTTCTATTTGTTTACATTGTTGTTAATGTTTTCAGTTTAAAATTATTGTTTTAAATAAATGTTCCATTTGTTTACATTGTTGTTATTCTCAGTTTAAAATTATTGTTTCAAATAAATGTTCCATTGGTTTACATTGTTGTTTAATATTCTCAGTTTAAAATTATTGTTTTAAATAAATGCTCCATTTGTTTACATTGTTGTTTATTCTTTTCAGCTTGTCAGTTACAAAGCTGAAACTAAATTTATGACCATTTTAATAGAAAAATCATTTTTGAATCAAAAATTGTTTCTGAATCGAAAAATTGATTTTGAATCGAATCGTGATACCAAAAATCGGAATCAAATCAATTCTCCAGACACTGAGAGATTCATACCCCTATTTGCCAGCAAAGCTGAAATTCTGCACACCTTCCTAGGCAGAGTCTGTGTTGACAGTCAGTTCTGGGGGTTGGGTTAACGCAAATTAATGTAAATGAACAGCAATTGTTAACACCCCCAGGTAATGCTTCTGGAATGGGGACATTCTTCCAAAACTTTGAAGCCTGTTTTCTCCCTAATCTTATTTGCAGATTGCCAACATTGAAATGGCTGTATCTTCTTCATTTTTTTTTTGAGCGACATGTGTTTGGCATCATCGGATAGCTTAGAACCCACACTTTAAGATTCTGTAAATAACTCAAAATGACCCAGGGGAGACTTGTTCCTGGTTTTGCCACGGCCAGTCACATATGTGTACTTTCAAGGATATTTTCCTGGGTGTTAATGTTGTCCCAGCTGGGCTAGAATATGGGTAACAAGTGAGTTTATAGAGCTTTGGAGCACACGTCACTGTGTGGGGGAGTGTTGGGGGCGTGTCGGGGCGTTCCGGTCTCGACCGCCATCTTTGTTGCCCTCAGAAAAAATAAAAGAAATTCAGGAGATTTCCATCGTTTTCGCGCTGTATCTTCCGTCACGGGAAAAGCAGCGCAAAATAAAGTGGACTATCGTAATAAGCTTCTCCCAGATGACAAAAAAAAACTACATGGAAAAAAATCGGTATAATTGGAAATGTTGCCCGTTTGAAATAAATAAATAAATGGAGCAGAGACCTGGAGTAATACTTGCCTCCACTGACATTCCCAGTCATTTTAGCAGACCTGGTCTGTGTCAGTGTTTACACCACAAATAATTTTTATAATTACAATTCACTGGGAGAGCTGGTCCAATCTATGAATAGCTGGATAGATGATTTGGACATTTTTAAATCCCCCAGATTGTAAATACGTTGAAGGTACGTTGTTGGCTCATTAATTTTACATAAATTATTAATATACATGTCTTTCAGAATCAATCAACCTTCTGTATGCTATGAGTATTAGAAATTGTGAACACTTAATTTTTTATAGTATTTTAACTGATTTACAAAGCTCCACGTAGAAAATTACCTTATTTTTAATGACTTGAGCTTGTCTAATGACATGTAGACTTCAAATCTTGATTAGATTACTTTATATATAATATGTATTAAGATGCATATATATTATAGACAAATGTTTCTGTCTTTTCATTCACCATTTTAATTGTGTGTTCACAGGTTCTGCTCTCTGAGTCATGAGGGTGATGCATTAAAATACAGCTAGCAGTACAAAATCCAACTCCTGAACTTGGAGCATCTCCTGATGGACTCAGTGTGATCGCTGCTGCCTGGAGAAAGTTCCCTCACAAATACAAGACATGCAGCATCCAGCGGCTGTGGAGGCAGGAGATGAAGTTCACCTGAAGAAGCATCGTCCACATGCACAGGTGCACAATCAAACCACTGTGACCTTGTGTGGACCCAGACATGGCTGGACGTCTACAGAAAGCATGAAGCTTCTTAAAAATATTTCTCAGAGTTTGTTCTCCAGCTTCAAGGGATACATAATTATGTAAATCATGCTGTTCACTTATATTTGCACATTTTTGTGTAGCAATTTTTCTATAAAATGTATTAACTTACACAATGTTCATCACATTGTTACTAGAAATGTTTAATTACATCAAATGTTTACTTCAAAATGGATCTGTTTCATTTTATGTTTATTTCTTACCTGAAATTCATTCATTCAACTTTTATTTGGACAGGTTAATCCCTGTTAATGAAATTTGTTAATACATCAAATGTTTACTACAAATGTGATCAATTTCATCATGTTTACATGTTAGTGCTGAAGTAAATGTTTCATAAATGTTTACCA
>JBBPBX010060808.1:0-21320 GCA_038048925.1 Garcialebias charrua
CTTCCGCGGTACCTGCTGTAAAACAGTCAGTGTCACCATGTGTAGGCATATCGATCGGCAGTGGTTGGCTCACTCTGGTCCACATTGTTTGATCACCATAATCTATAATCGCGTCGAAGCGGTTTATAAAGTCTTGGCCAACCAAAAATGGGAATGAGTCAACGGTGGACACGTGTACCGGGTGGTATAGCGTCATTTCACCAATCTGCATATGAACCATGGCTATAGCTGTAAGGGTTGTTCTCGTCTCTGAGAGTCCCTGCAGTACTACAGCACATTCTTTGAGGGGTATTTCCCTGTCAACCCCGCTAGCGGCTATCCTTAGCTCCTTCAACAGTGTGGGAGACATAATGGTTATGTCAGCCCCACCATCCAGGAGGGCCTCTTCTGTGAGGACCCCTTCTAAAGTGATTGACAGGTAAGCCTTCTTAGCGGGCCCCTTCCTGATAATGTTACACAGGAACCTATCAGGTTTTTTTCGACGTTTGTTACGTCTACCATTGTCTGTGTGAATTTCATTCACCTGTATTGGTAGTGCAGTCACACATGGGTCTGAGTGATCGGTCTGTGACGAGTCATTGTCTTTGGTGAGTGCGCTTTCCCCCCCTTTTTCTGATGAGGGGCTCTCGGACTCTGTAACAATGACGTCATGTTTACAGTCAACATCTTGTTGACTGTCTATACCCTGATTGTCAGCATCCTGACCATCAGTATCTTGGTGACTGTCAGCAATCGTGGCATTGCTGTTATTTGTGTGTTCTGAGTCACTATCAATGATAGTGCTACACATCACACCAGGTTTGTTTTCCTTGTTTGTTTTTTTCAAACTTTCTAACAACCGACGTATGTTCTCCATCTCTTCTGAAGACAGAGGTTTAGGGCCTTTTTTCTGGAACTTCTGTGGGTTTTTCCTCGCCCCAGACTGTTCAGTTTGAGGTGCAGGAGCTGGCGCATTGCTCGGGGGTCCTCTCTGGGACCACCCTCTTTCATATGAGTCTCCTTGGGACCCATATTTCTTTTTCTTTTGGAAAGCCCTCCTTTTTTGATGGGGCTCTTCCTCTTGATGCGGCCTGTACCACTTAGGGTCTCTGGACCCCTTTTGGTCTTTGTTCCAGCGGACACCTTCATTTTGCGGTCTGTCAGGTTGGAAATTTTGCTTATTCTCGGCTTCCTTAAAAGAGTGAGCTGGCGCTCTTGCTCCTTCAAGGTCTAGCGTTTGGTATTTGACCTTTTCACCAGGACACACTTCAAAGGGTGTTTTGTTTGGTGTGCGACCTGTAAAAACATCTATCGCGCACTCTCTTATGTCTTCGATGGACCTCCGTTTATAGTTTGCGCTGACATGTACTTTCTCTCTTATGTCAGGGCAGAGGTTTTGGCTGAAAATATACTTAAACCCTACCTCCTCCTCCATTTCAGGTTCGCATCTGTCCCCGAAATAGGCACGGAATATTCGGTCATAATATGACCTTGGGTGTTCATTCCTACCTTGCTTGATGTTAGCTGCTGTTATGATGCCATCGGGCCCCGTGCAAGGAGAAAACTCCTTTATCAGCGCAGCACAGAGAAGACTGTAGTCTTTCATCACTGCTTCTCGTTGACGCTTCATAAAAGCATGCACCGTCCTGTCCGATGTTAACCTTAACAGACAGATTCTATCATCATCTGTAGCTTCTGGGAAGCGTTGAAGCTGGAAATCAAGGTCTTCGAGATAGATCTTGGTTTCGTGTGAGCCCATTGGGCCAGGGGCGAAGGTTTGAATGCTTTTCGCCATATTCCGTAGTTCAGCCATTGATAGAGGTATTTGTGGGTTATTATCAGATCCACCCACCGGCCATCCGGTGGGATTGTCGGTTTTAGAGGCCCTAAGGGACGGCGCGGTGGTGTTGGAGGGAGTAGTGCATCTGGCATGGGCGGGGGCGGTGGAGGAGGGAGTAGGTCATCAGGTATGGGAGGAGGCAGCGGAGGCGGTGAGTTCTCAAGGTGTTTACTCATGAGACCCAAACATTTTCTCTCTTCTTCAAAGAGTTTGTTCATTGCTGATGCACGCTCTATTTTACAACTATTCAGTTGGACTTTTAACCCATCATTTTCACGTTGTAACATCATGTGCTGTTCTTGTGATTTTCTATAATCTTCTTGCAGCCTTGTGTACCGTAGTGATAATGATTCCAGGGTGTCCGTGCATTTTTCCAGCGCGTCTCGTGCCTCCCCACAATCCGCCTGAAGCGACTTGTATTGATGGTAATACGTATCCTTCTCCACCACACATTTTTCCAAATCATCTTGTGATTGGTCAAAATCCCTTTTTAACACTCTGCATTCTTCGTAGAGACTACGCGTTTGTTCAGCGCTGCCAATACTCGACTGTGTTAAACTCTTTACCTCCTGCTGTAAAGCGGCAACCTCCATTTGTGCTGTTAAACATGATGTAGAGACAGCCCGGCGTACAGCAGTTTCAAAGTCTAGCTTGGCCTTTAACAGAAGGCTTAATTTAGCCAAACGTTTATCTCTGTCTGCTTTCTTTTCAGCCGTTGTGGTTCCAGCTGTTACAGTTTTTAATGCACTGTCCACATCTGCTTCCTCCATCAACTGTGTCTCTTCATGGTAGTTTGTGATGGGCCCTGTGAGTGAAAATAAGGCACATTCGATCCAATCTGCTTTGGTCGGGTCGTGGCCTTGAGGTGGCACAGGCTGCCCTGTATCAGAGGTGTCAGGGGTCTCACCCTCTGTGCCTGCCATCTTTTATCTGGATTTTCAGTGAAAATCAAAATAAAAGATGTTCTGTATTCGTTATTCTAAACTTTTCACTATTTGAAATAAACAGGAAAGTTTAAATGTGCACAGGACAACTGTGGAAGATGATGTGTCAGAGAAAGGAAGAGAAAGGAAAAATTTTTTAGTTATCTGGAGTGAAAACTGTACTTTTGTTTGTTATTTTAAATTCTTTGTATTTAAAATAAGCAAAAATGTTTGTCCGTACCTCTGTTATTCTAAATATTTTATTTAAAATAAACAGGAGCTATTGTTTGTGTACAGAACAAAATTAAAAGCTGGTAACTCACCATAAAATGCTGACTTTTTATGATGTTTTTTGTGAACGTGACTGTTCGTCACTCAAAGTGCACCAGGAAATGACGACACAAATAGGCGGGTCGACGCAGCGCGTCACCAGCTCTGCTGTGCTGAGCGAGGCGGAGCTCGCTACACAGATACGTGACGTCAACCAATCAATCACAGTGCTTGTAGTCCTTTTCCCAAGCAACCATGGTAAATGTAGTTTTCTAACCTTCGACCAATGAAGTACCGGAAATGACGACAAAGTGGGTTGGTCGCAACGGCGTGCGTTCCCACTACAGCGAATCAGCGTTCGCTACGAGTGATTGACAGCTCCCAGCTCTCGTTTCATCCAATCACAGCTCATAAACAAACGTGTACTTGGACACGTAGCTCTAACGTTAGCTCGCACAACAGACCACAACTTTATAGACTCTTAAAACAACTCAGACGCTACAAATTAACTTTCCAAAATTCTGAAACATGCGGCGAACACACCTAGACAGGCCAACTTAGTTACGCTCAGTAACACAGCACTGCAGCTGTTGAACAAACACGGACTCTCTCGGAGCGCGTCAACGTCGGTTCTGGTCCACTTCGTCGTGGATCAGAAACTCGGGTCTGAACAGAACCACTATCCGACTACGTTCTACAGTAATATGCTTCTCTGACCTGCTCTAAAATGTAAAATACCACAACAGCAATCTTGTAGATGTTAAATTAGCTTTCAGGCTTTTGACTCGGCGGTCAAACAAAGCTTTGTACAGGAGTCTGCGTGAACTGGACCGAACCAGGACCAGAACCACCACAGACCACGGCTGACAAAACTTCACCTGAATGCTTCCAACAGCGTCTAACAGAGTTGAAACAATAATAATCTCACAGCTTCAAATGATAAAAACATGCAGAATCTGCCTGCTTTGAACACTTCCAGCCAAAATCATTATCCTCAGAGTTTAAAACTTGGATCCACTTATGCAAACATGACGTTACAGTTCATGACTGAGACCACAGATATCAATAAACTTTCAGAACCACGTACGAAGGCCACCAGATGTAAGAATTATGAGGAGGTCAATATTAATACTGACCTCTTTATCCTTAATTAATCTACTTATTCAGATTGAATAGTAAATTCACGGATTCTGTTCTTTTTCAGTTTACCCAATATTTCTGTGATCTTTATGATGGATAAATACACAAAGCCATTAAGTGACAAAGACGTTAACTTAGTTTGATATGTCAAAGAGACACTATCATTTATTTAAAATAAATCAACTAAATTAACACCATTACACTTGATTGACATGATTTCACTTTCTTTCAAATTAATACGTCAGCAAACTTAAATTCAACACAACAGACATAAATATTGGATGTTAACATATTTAGTCTGTGGGCATTTCAGCTTAAAATAGTTTCCAGCTTAGATAGAGAGGGAAAGATTTAGGAGGAGAAATTTATGGAGGAAGAAAAGTTAAGAGTCAGGGAGTTATCTTGATGTGTTTTAACCAGAAACATGGCAGTTCTCCGGCCGATTAAAGCTACACGTTGGTACCCTTGGCAAAGCATTTGACGACTTGTTACCTCGTGAAGATGGTCAGTCTCCCTCGGTCCAGTTTGGTCAGTTCGTTTACCATTCTCAGCGTCTCCAGACGTGCGCCTTGACTCGAACCGAAAGTAACGGCAGCTCCTGGTGGTGTTTCCAAGATAAGACGTTCCTTAAAGGAATGTCAATAAAAGAGAGCTTTTCACGGCTTGAAATAGATTTATAACAGGCATGTTATAAATCTTTTAACTGAATGACGTGTCCTTAGCGTGTGACTAGACGATCATCAGTTCTTTGGAGAAGACCATGGTTTGAGGCTTACTCCAGCAGACTTCCAGAAAGTAAGATGTGAAGGTTTTAACTGAGACGTGACCCAGAAAATGTGTTCTTTCTGATTGGCCGAATGGCATCATAAGTTGATGTGAGGATGACATCAACATGTTGAAAGGGGGTCAAAAGATTAGTTTGTCAGAAAGATAAAGTGTTAGTTTCAGATGTCAGCATTTTATCATAAAACTGATTCCTTTGCTTTAACACTTTAACAAAATACTGTTGGTTTGATTAAAACAACGTCATTAAGCATCACATATGGGACCTATTAATGATAATAGCTTGATTATTAAATAGGACAAAAACAAAAGTCTTTGGGTGTCTAGATTGTCCTGAGCTCAAGCTAAAATGAATGAGATAAAGTGTTCCTTTTATCTTCACATGCAAGTTCGAGAGGAGAGGAGAAATCCTCCATGTACAACATTTTGAATTAAGCAGAGTATTTGATTTATCTGACATTAAAATGTACTGATGCTCTTACAAATAAAATTATTCATTTGATAACATTTGAATTAACAAAATTAAAAGAAGTCTCTGTGACCCGAGATTGCACCTTTGACACAGCAGTGAAACACAGTTTAACTCTCACAGAATAACACAGCTTAAAAGCACACATCATGAAAATGACAAAAGTTATTCTTTTGATCACATCAGCCTAAAATCAAAGATAGAAATAGTCTCTTATTGGTGACTATGTTATCAGATTATAGCTAAATGAATAATTTTGTAGTAAATGTCTTGCTTTACTGAGAGGTCAGTAAAGGTCATCACTGGACAGTTCAAAAACCTTAATTTGACCCTGGGTAGGTCCACTACATACTTTTAAGTTTGTTAATGTTAGACAACACTGCTGAGTAAAAGAATAAGTTAACATAATGCTCTGTTGTAGTGTGCTGAACGAAGCTGAGCTGTTGCACTGATTCAAACCCTGATGTGTTCTCATTCAGGAAACAAACTGTCTGATCATCCAGAAGCCCCTTGTCTTCCTTGAAAAACTACACAACGCAGAGTGGAGGGGTTGCTTGAGCTGGCTTGGTACAGTGGAGTTAAGCAGAACCCGGTTGCATTGGAAATGTAATTTAACCGGGTTCTGCTTCACTCCACTGTACCAAGCTATATAATATATACAGTACAATAATACCCCTATATGGTTATTTTAATATATTTAAATTTGCATTTAAATGTGTCTATTTTCAATGGGCATATATGCAGTTAAGACAGGTAGCTTAGTGCACCCCTAGTTTTTCAACATTAACAATATAATATAATCTAGTCTAAAAAAATGATTTTTGTGGGGGAGGTGGGGTTGTATACAATAGTATGTGTGGTGCAGCCTAAGCATTTGTCTTTGTTGTTGCTTTTTCTTACGCTACTTTTACTTTTATACTTTTAAGTAGTTTTGAAACCAGTACTTTTTTACTTTTACTTGAGTAAAAAGCTAGAGTTGATACTTCTACTTCTACAGAAGTATTTTTAAATCCCGTATCTATACTTCTACTTGAGTAATGAATGTGAATACTTTTGACACCACTGTTAAAAAGTCACAATTTAAAACATCATTTAAAAAAATGACCACACTAGAAGTGGGAGACGTCTAAGTATCTTAACACTTAAAAATTAGTTAAAACCCTTCCAAAAACTTAAAGTAAAAATAAATCAAAACTGAAACAGTAGCAGGCCAGCCTTCTCGAACGTGAAACCAGTAAACTGCGCTCTGCATGCCACTCTCTAGCAGTCACCTCTGCAGGAGTCATCAGCATCAGCCTGGAATCTGATCTTCTTCTTCTTCTTGGTTTTTTAATGGCGGTTGGCAAACAACATTTGGTGCATTACCGCCACCACCAGTAAGGAGTGTGAATCAGGACTAGCAAGCAAAAAAAAAAAAAAAACTATATTCTTTTAATCAACCCAGTTACTATTAGATAACGGAAAATAATCTTAACACTTGCATCAAAAAATCTTTTTCCTAATAACTTTACCAGATCATACTGTTCTTTTTCTCGTTCAAGACTCCTTATCATTTCTGTTCTTTCCTTCTGATATTTCCTACAAACTGACATTACATGTTCTACAGTTTCATTTTCCCCACAAAACTCACACCTTCCTGTGTCATGTTTCCCCATTATATGTAATGTTGCATTAAGTCCTGAATGACCCAACCGTAGTCTAGACAGTATCCTTTCCTGCAACCTATTTCTTCCAACACCTCTCCTATCGTCTCCAACCTGCCTTTGAATCCTATAGAGCCATCTGCCTTTGACATCCTCTTCCCACTGTTTTTGCCATTTCTCCCTAATCCTTCTTTTAATAATGCTTTTAGTCTCCGACTTACTAAACGAAACTCTTATATGAATTTCTTTTTCCTTTGCAGAGTCTTTGGCCTCCCTGAAAAGGACTATTGTTGCCAACCTGTACATGGAGGAGGTAGAAAAGAAAGCCTTGACGTCCTTTTCAGGGAGACCACCAAGTCATTGGTTCAGGTATGTTGATGACACCTGGGTTAAAATTAAATCTCAGGAAGTCCAACATTTCACTGATCACATCAACTCTGTGGATAAATATATCAAGTTCACACGAGAAGATGTAAAAAATGGCAGGTTGGCTTTCTTGGACTGTGAGGTCTCAGTTTCTGATAGAGGAAATTTGCAAACTGATGTGTACCGCAAACCCACCCACACAGACCAGTATTTACAGTTTGACTCCCATCACCCTCTGGAGCACAAGTTAGGAGTCATCAGGACTCTGTACCACAGAGCAGACAGCGTCCCCACTAACTCAGGAGCCAGACAGAAGGAGAAATCACACACAAAACAGGCTCTAGAGAAATGTGGATATCCTAACTGGGCCTTCCTGAAAGCAGAGAAGAAACCCAAACAGGACTCCAGCCAGCCATCAGGTGAAAAGAAGGAACCCAGACCCAGACCAGTGGTCATTCCGTATGTTGCGGGAGTTTCAGAGACATTGAGACGTTTATTTTCTAAACACAACGTCCCAGTGGCTTTTAAACCCCAAAATACATTACGGCAAAGACTGGTTCATCCCAAAGATCCAGTCCCCCGGCACAAACAGAGTAATATTGTGTATGCTGTTCAGTGTCAGGAGGGCTGTGATCAGTCTTATATCGGGGAAACTAAACAGCCACTGGCCAAAAGGATGGCCCAGCACAGAAGATCAACATCATCAGGTCAGGACTCTGCGGTCTACACTCATCTCCAGGCCAGCGGTCACTCTTTCAAGGATGAAGATGTTCACATCCTTGATAGAGAGGAACGATGGTTTGAGAGAGGAGTAAAGGAGGCCATCTTTGTGAAAAGAAACCGTCCATCATTAAACAGGGGTGGAGGCCTCCGGGTTCAACTGTCTCCCTCTTACAATGCTGTTATTGCTAGTATCACTCAGCCCTCTGTGAATAGCAAACAACCATCAGGGTGCTAATGATCCATTGTTAGGCTGATGGCCCTCCTTGATCATGTGAGCAGCTGGTTTCAGGCTGTCATCAGCCAACTGGTTGTGTAACACTGTGAGAGGGTGCTATTTATAAGACTGAGCTGAACACAGCAACTCAGACTGAGGAAGTCTTTCGGACGAAAGACGAAACGTTTCTACATTTTTTTTTTTTGTTTTGTTTTATTTTTTGAATGTCCAGAGGACCAGACTTAGCTCTTTTAGATTTTTCTACCTGGATTATTGAGCATGCATCAGAGTAAAATGTTTTATAATGTTTAACTTATATTTTATATAGCTTGATATGTATTTTGATATCATTTCAAATCTTAAATAACGTAACATGTTCATAAAAATTGTATTTCAAACACTCAATTTAAAAATGTTGTCTCTTGAATGTAAAAGATGTTAAATACAAAATGGTGTGATTTAGAAATGTTAATCTAAATAAAGCTTAATTGTTCAGCAGCACTCACATTCTTTGTCTTTCTTGTCAAAGATCAGTTTTTTATGTCATTTTTTACATTAGAAAGGTGTATAGATAACTTTACAACATTAAGTAGGATTTAAAGCTGTAACATGTGTACCATTAACATGATATCATCATGTTTGCATAACACAATTCCATTGAGTAATACTGGCAATCAAAAATAAGCTGGTGTTATTCATTATATTATTGTTGTTGAAACATAAAAAAAACATTCTCGATAATACATAATATATTTACATTATAGTAACAGATAAAATGTTTGTAATTTCAACTTAATATTTTTAAGTAATCTTATGTAAATAAAATATGTTGATTTGACAAGCTATAACTGTTTGAGGGAAAAAGGGAAAATATGTCTGTTTTATTTATTTGCATTGTGTGGGACGGATGTACACAATAAAATTAAGTAAGCTGAACAGCTTTTTCTTTTCAGTAGCTCAACTGTCCAGATGGAAACAGCCACAGGTAGAGAGGACAGTGGGGCAGCAGAAACTCGAAGAAACCAATACCTGAATTCCTTGGAAGGTAATGTGAACTCTTCAAAGACCGAAGTCAGTGATGATGACGATGAAGCTAACCATTACTGTCACATCTTTATCAACACCAAGAGGAAGACGGATGTCATCAAATGAGCAGCTCAGCTGACCAGACAGAAGCAGCAGCCAATGAAGATGAGGGTAGAGCAACAGCAACAGCAACTACCATAACCAACAACAACTTGTCTCTTCAGAGACGCATGAAAAGTAATTCAAGACATAAGTCTTCAAGTTGCTTGGTTACTAAGAAAGGTCTGAAAGTGGAAAAAAATGTACAGACATGCAGTAAAGTTGAGACTAAACTGAATCAATTCAAATGTGACGAATGTGGCAAAAGATTTACCAGAAATGCACATTTAAAAACGCACATGAGAATTCACACAGGTGAGAAACCATTTGCTTGCGAACTTTGTGGCCAAAGATTTAGCCATAAAGCATCGTTTAAGAGGCACATGAGAATCCACACTCGAGAGAAACCATTTGGTTGTGAACTTTGTGGACAAAGATTTAGCCAACAGTCCAATTTAAACAGCCACATGAGAATCCACGCAGGACACAAACCATTTGCTTGTGAACTTTGTGGACAAAGATTTAACCACCAGTCCAATTTAAACAGCCACATGAGAATCCACACAGGACACAAACCATTTGCTTGTGAACTTTGTGGACAAAGATTTAGCCAACAGTCCAATTTAAACAGACACATGAGAATCCACACAGGACACAAACAATTTGGTTGTGAACTTTGTGGACAAAGATTTAGACATCAGTCCAGTTTAAACAGACACATGAGGATCCACACAGGACACAAACCATTTGGTTGTGAACTTTGTGGACAAAGATTTAACCACCAGTCCAATTTAAACAGCCACATGAGAATCCACAAAGGACACAAACAATTTGGTTGTGAACTTTGTGGACAAAGATTTAGCCAACAGTCCAATTTAAACAGCCACATGAGAATCCACACAGGACACAAACAATTTGGTTGTGAACTTTGTGGACAAAGATTTAGACATCAGTCCAGTTTAAACAGACACATGAGGATCCACGCAGGACACAAACCATTTGGTTGTGAACTTTGTGGACAAAGATTTAGCCATCAGTCCAGTTTAAACAGCCACACGAGAATCCACACAGGACACAAACCATTTGCTTGTGAACTTTGTGGACAAAGATTTAACCAGCAGTCCAATTTAAACAGCCACATGCGAATCCACAAAGGACACAAACCATTTGGTTGTGAACTTTGTGGACAAAGATTTAGCCAGCAGTCCAATTTAAACAGCCACATGAGAATCCACACAGGACACAAACCATTTGGTTGTGAACTTTGTGGACAAAGTTTTAGCCATCAGTCCAGTTTAAACATACACATGAGAATCCACACAGGACACAAACCATTAGCTTGTGAACTTTGTGGACAAAGATTTAACCAGCAGTCCAATTTAAACAGCCACATGAGAATCCATACAGAAAAGAGAGTGGTGGTTTGCAATGACTCCTAAAACACACATGAGGGACAACTGCTGAGTGTTAAATATTAAGAAAAGTCCTGAAGATACGTAAGAGTTCACACGTAATCAACACTGAAAGATCCCAGGGTTTGTTGATAACAATATGAGTACTGCTGAGTATGGTGTCAAAAATGAAACCATTTTTACTTATGTGTATATATTTGTTTTTCATATGATTAGTTTTTCCATTGTGTTCAAGTTTGTGTTTTCTTTCAAAATAATTGTCAAAACTTCTTTAACTATAAACGTCTAGCTTTAAAGCCAACAGATTTTTGTTTCATCTGAATTAATTTGTTGTTGCAACCAAATGTTAAATTGTGTAAGACTGAAAACATTACTATTTTTATGTTCAAATATTTGAATAACTTTCTGAAAAATGTTCTATGTTTTAATGTAATAAACAATTTATACAAAATGTATTTTAGTTCATGTTGTTGTGATTAAAATGTGTTTTTTTATTTATTAGGATAATCTTTATCTGACAACATTAGTTACATAAATATATAGACAAAATAAAAACAGGTTATTAAAAAGTTGTCATAGAATTAAACTTGAAATGAAATTTTGATTAAATGTTGCTATTAATAGATCACATGTTGAGACTTGAACCCAGCCGAACAGCGCAGCTAATTAATTTGCTAACAGACATGAACTCACAGATACACGCACATAAAAACAAATTACATGATCACCCACCCTCACATGCTGAGTGATAAAAGTGATCAAGTTTAAACTGGTGGTCTAAACAAACTTTTTGAAACAGATGTTAAACACACACAAAAACGCATATATTTAAGTATTGATTTGATCCTGTTATCACCTGTTGAAGGAGACAGTGATAGTATTTTTACTCCTGTTAGCAAAATATCTCATGAAATATCATGAGCCACTGAACTAATTGTAATTAAACTCTCAACAGAAATAAGTCAACAATGTTCATAATTCAGTTGGTTTTACAGATTTTGACGCAAAAAAAATCAAATCAGTGTGGTAGTAGCTGAGGGTCATTCAAAACACGTCCTCTAAGCGTGACATTCAATGAGACTTTGCAGAACATGTTCAAGGTTTGTCTGTAACTCCATCTTTTCTCAGCATAAACTGATTTTAGGCGAGCAATATACATTCCTTCAATGAAAACTAACTTTATTAAAAGTCTGTATTTGACCTCTCATTTCATGAGCATTTTAAAACTGATTTAAGTTTTTTATATATATATTTTATTTTAGAGAGCAGGGAGATCACGTGTTGCCATCTTTTCTGCTCTCACTTTTCACATATTCTCATCTTCAAATCTTTCTGTCTATGATGTACTGATCTCGCACGACTTCAATGAGGGATTGTAACCACTGATCTCAGGTAACAACCCCACTTTCCTGCTTTTCATGTTTATTTTTTGCTGATCTTGTGTTTCGGCTTCTTTCCAGTCGATGAGGAAGAATGAGACGAGCTCCATTGTTCGCAGCTGTTGTTCTCCACGCCTCGATAAATCAAAGTCAAAGTTTATTCCACTTTCTTTTGTTTCTAAAGAGGTTGGGGTGAAATCTCACCCTCAGTTATCTAACATGACCCACCACACACACACACACACACACTTATACACACACACACACACACCTCTGCCAACCTGTGATCTGCCTGCAGCTCCTCTTTTTCCAAGCACCATCTCCTGGTTTGAGATTGACATCTGCTCTGAGGGACATTTTCACCAACACTTCTTTTTATGGACACTTCACACGCGTGCGCACGTACGTATGCACACACATGCACACAGTTTAATCTCTGAAGCTGCTGCTTGGAGTCAGGAACATTTTTTACTTTGGAGTGGCTGGAGAAAAGTTTCAGGGGTATTTGTGACAAAAGAATGTCAGCAAAGATCAAAAGAAAAGTTTACAAGACAGTGTGCTGGTGAAGATTCTCAGTCGTCCAGGACATGATAAAATCAAAAAAGGCGTTCAATACAGGATCAACTGGACTTTATTTGTTGCAGAAAACGTTTCGACTTCTGTCCAGAAGTCTTTTTCAATTCTGAAATGAATTGAAACGTTTCGACTTCTGTCCAGAAGTCTTTTTCAATTCTGAAATGAATTTCAGAATTGAAAAAGACTTCTGGACAGAAGTCAAAACGTTTTCTGCAACAAATAAAGTCCAGTTGATCCTGTATTGAACGCCTTTTTTGATTACAAGACAGTGGTGAGACCAGCTATGTTGTATGGTCTGGAGACAGAGACATGGACAAAAAGACAGAAGACAGAACTGGAAGTAGCAGAAATGAACATGTTGAGGTTCTCCTTAGGAGTGACAAGGATGGATAAGATTAGGAATGAGATCATCAGGGGTACAGCACATGTTGAACAACTGGGAGATAAAGTTAGAGAGGCCAGACTGAGATGATTTGGACATGTCCAGATGAGGGACAGTGGTTTGGACATGTCCAGAGGAGGGACAGTGGGTATATTGGTAACAGCCAAATTTTGTGATCACACCGCCAGATTGAGCTTGCAGCCTTCTCCAAGGTCGATTCCTTCCTGCAAGTGAGACCCAGGAGCCGCAAATGGCCTGAGATTCTCAGAAATCACGTCCAGCTTACAGCTCAGCTCATGCAGCTTCTGAGTCTGAGAACTTATCGCTATACATTCCTTCATACAAGGCAGGCAGCCTCACAAGTGCCAGAACCACTGTTGCCGTCTTCCAAATTTGTTGTTATATCAGATACCCTCCAACACCAAAAAGCAGAAATCTGATTAGGCCTCTTGGCGGCAGCCATACCCTGTGTGCCACATGCATTGCTGAAGATGTGGGCCTTGCAATTATGGGTAAACCAACAAAACACGATCTGGGCGAGCAGGAAAGTTTAGAATCGATTCAGAGTGCCTGAAGGCCCTGGAACCTTGGAGGGACTTGTCTGTGTTCACGGAAGGGGTCCCGTCAGGTAGGGTGTCATCCCGTGTGGTCATCACGATGGACGCCTCGAAAACAGGATGGTGGGCAGTCTGCAGAAATCAGAATGCCCGAGGCCTCTGGAATGAGCAGGAAGTAGGATTGTACATCAACTTCCTGGAATTGTTGGCCATATTCCTGTCAGTGAAATACTTCTTTGGTAAAGGTCTGATTGCGGGACAGCACGTCCTGGTGAAATCAGTTAACAAAACCACGGTGTCCTTCAATAACTGGGAAGGAAGGACGAGATCCCAAGCCCTTCTCAGCCTGACACAGAGGATGCTCACATGGTACGCTCCAAGATTATTGTCGCTCAGGGCGACTCATGTTCTGGGTGAACTGAATTACGGAGCAGATGCCCTCTCAAGAGGGCCTCTTTTGGAATCAGAATGAAGGCTGAACCCACGAGTCGTGGATCAGGTCTGGTCACGGTTTGGGAGAGCCTCGGTGGACTTGTTCCCATGCAGAGCCAGCTCACAATGTGACCTCTACTTCTCTATGAGGGAAACAGATGCACCGTTGGGAACGGATGCTTTGGCCCATGATTGGCCAGCAGGGGTGCTGTATTATGCTTCCACCTGTCCCTCTGATTCAGGTGACACTGGAACATACAGTATATGTAAGGAAGCCCTCTCCCTGATACTGATAGCCCCCAGGTGGCCACAGAAACTGTGGTTCCCGGAACTGGTCTTAATGTTGTCAGGGATACCATGGCAGTTGCCTTCTTACAGAGACCTGCTGACTCAGGCATGTGGGCAGCTTCTACACCCCCATCTGGAGCTGTGGCAGCTTTCAGCCTGGCCACTGAAGGGAACTGGCTGAGGGCCTAAGGCTTGATCGTCTTTTTTTCCAACATCAACAACAGCATTCACAAGGGAGACCCTTGGTGTTTATGTTTACTTGGGAGATGTTCCCCTCTCCTCTGACAGTTCTCCAACATCAGGATGGGCTTCTTTGACAGTCCTAGTAAGTTGTCTGTTCAAGGAGCAGATAAGGGACTCGTGCCCCTTGTATGTATGAAATATTTGCCCCTATGGGACCTGGAAGGTCACCCTGTGTTTGAACTGGGTTCTTTACCTACACATTGCCATCTGGTTTGCCAGTGGCTTAAGGGGTCTCTTTGCTCCTTTCCTCCTGCTTCCCAAATTTCCAGGGAAGAAGGAGATGGTGGGCAATGTTACGACCCGAAGGCACGTAGCATACAAGGACACAAGACACAGAAAGGATGTTTTAAAAAAAGTTTATTTTAGGCTCTCTGAGTCTGTGTCCTCAAAAAAAAAGAAGTTATTAAAGAAAAATGTTGGACTTCTCAAAACCAGCTTCTGGAAGATTATTAACAAAAAAACTCAAAGTCCAGCAGGTCACTCACGGCTCCTGGTTTTCAGCACCCAGCTCCTCACGACAGCAGGTCTCCACCTCAGAGGGATTCAGCTTCCTCTTCTTAAACACACAGCAGCAGATCTCACTCCAGCCTCTCACGACAGCAGGTCTTCTGCTTCAAACGCTCATCAAACGGCCTCCTCAAAAGGCGCCAAACGGCTCATCAAACGGCCTCCTCAAAAGGCTCCAAACGGCTAATCAAATGGCCTCCTCATGTGGCTTCAACAAATGGCTTCACCGCTCCTCTCACACTGCTGCTGCTGCTGCAGACCTCTGCTCAGCTTCTGCTGTTTCTGCGTCAGGTCTGCTGTTTCTTCTCCTGGTCTCCTTCTGGGGCTGCTGGGACCTCTGTTTGCTCTTCTTGGACCTCTGTTGGATCTCTGCTTGCTGTAACTCTCACCTTGGACCTCTTGCTTTCTCTGCTGTGTGGCTTGGACCTAATATAGAGAGAGGGAGCAACTACCTTCACCTACAGCATTTTAATGAGCACCTGCTGCAATCAATTAGGCTCTTACAACCTCTAAACAGCTCATGCTTCTGCTAAAAATCTTTAAACAAAACCTCAAAAACCTTTACACAATTTTGTGTTCGGACTAAAATAAATTACATGCCTGGAGCATGTAACAGGCAATCACACTAGCGGATTACGCTTGTGCTGCCTCTAGCTGGTGTTTCATCTATGTGTCTAGTGGCAACATCAGGCTGATGTTTCTACATGTGGCATTTTTCTTCTCAGGCTGTGCTCTCTACATACCTTGTAGAGAGCGGCTGGGAAATGCCTGCCGTATTAAGGCAGATGTTCTCACATGCATTTTACTGAGCATTTCAAGGGCGTGAATGAATTACATTCCCATAGCAATTATGTACCGAGTGACATGACTGATAAGGGAACTGAAAGTTATGCACCATAACTCATGTTCCCTGAAGGAAGGGAACGAGGTGCAACATACCTGGCCCTTTCAATGCTGAAAGCTCGGTGAAGTGCATTTTAGAGGAAGTAGGATGGGCGTCCGCGTCTTAAATACCCAGAGGGAGGGGACTCTGGCGTGACGCTGACGCCCCTGCTGTAAAAGCGTGAGTGTATTACTTCAGGTAATCGCGCGGGGGCACAATTTCCCATAGCAATTATGTTGCACCTCGTTCCCTTCCTTCAGGGAACATGAGTTATGGTGCATAACTTTCAGGTTTCACCTGTATGTGTCTATAGGTTATATTACCCATTAAAAGCATGGTGCATTTAATGGGCAGCATGGTGGCACAACCGGTAGAGCTGCTGCCTCTCAGCGAGAAGGTTGCCGGTTCAAATCCCGGTCCGGGGCCTTTCTGGGTGGAGTTTGCATGTTCTCCCCGTGCATGCGTGGGTTTCCTCCGGGTACTCCGGTTTCCTCCCACAGACCAAAAAACATGCATGTTAGGCTGATTGGTGACTCTAAATTGACCCTAGGTGTGAGTGAGAGAGTGGATGGTTGTTTGGTGTGAGTGAGACATGTCCCTCTTGTAAATGAGTCCCCGTGACTCAACGAGGCTAGCCTGTATAAATAAAGGTTGAATGAATGAAAAAAAAAAGACAAGTCGCTGCGTTCTGGACAGTTTGTAGGCGATTCATAGTGATTTATCCAAACCAGCATACAGAACATCACAGTAATAAACACATGAATTACTCTTTCACATTTTTCATGGAGAGATGTGGCTTCTCTATGAGTCTTTACATTAAAAAAAATTCACACCTGTAGTGATATGTTTGTCCAGTTTATTTATTTATTTATTTACAAAATTTGTTTGTTTTTTTACTAAAAACATAATACAAAACAATCCCATTAATGATAACATACAAAATATTTAAAAAATGAAAGGTAGCAGAAAGAAGAAAAAATCGTATTATATCTGCCCCTTTTTTCAAACAATCAGTTCAAACAATAATAATCTTCCAGTAACAGTACAGAATTAATAACTCTTTTTAATTTTCTAACTAGAACTAACTAGTTTGTAACTTTCTAAACTTTCTAACTAGTTTGAAATAATTATCAAAAATAACCCTTAGATTCCCAACAACAAGTCAAATTACTGTACACAGCCAAATGTGTTGGCTGAATTACTGAGAAGGTTTTCATGTTGTTGAGACAACACAAGACTGATTTAAATGGACTGTTACCATCTAACGTAATTGACAGGCAGATGTGGATACCATCAGAAAAGTGGTGGAAAAGGAAGTTACGTTTCTGATTAACACACAGAATGTGGCCCGAGGGCTCAAATTGTCGCTTGAAAAATCTCTATCTGGCGCCCAGTTTCTTTAAAGAAGTTGATGAAAACCTGCATTTTATCAATGAAATGCAAAGAAGTATTAATTAAACATCTTGGACAAATACATTTACATGTAAACCGATGTCTTATATTTTTAGAGAGAATTTTGGATGTTTGGCATATTATTACCAAACATGCTAACTATGCTATGACAATAAAATGCCTGAAAATGTTGCCCAGATTATCTCTTTTAAAGAAAATAATTTCCACTTCAATCTGCAGCCCTTTAGTTACTTTAAATAACTGAGTTTGGCCCTCTGGAAACAAAACGTGGCCCACTTGTATATGGACCTCAAAGGCAACATATACAGGGAACCCCCGTGTTACGAACGAGTTTGGGACCTAAGAACGGTTCGCAGCTCGATTCTGCCGTAGGTAGGGGGTGAAAATTATTATTTTTTTAAATTATTCATTCATTCATTCATTCAACCTTTATTTATCATGCTAACGGAGCGTGCGCACACATTTAAGCATGTACAGTAGTGTACTGTAATGTTAAACATTGCTATTCACATTTACAGAATAAATAAAAATATATTTTCTTACTTTGAGATGGTCAAAGCCGACATCTTAGGTTGCCATGCGTTGATTGTTGTCGGGCCGAGCAGCGCGGCGGCCGGCCAGTGAACCACCGCAGCTGCTCCAGACCTGTGTTAGCTAGCTGGCTAGCTTCTGCTAGCCAAGCCATGAGCTGGTGTTGGAGCGGCGGCGCGATCAATCTGCAGCTGCTGCCTGAGACATCCACAAAGTTCACAGAGACGTTTCCAGCTCGTAATTAATCCATATGAAGCCATCCTGGTCACCAGTCTTCGGCCGGCTCCCGTGTTAGCTCCCGTGTTAGCTTCTGGAGCTAGCCAGGCCAGAGCCTGGCCGGAGGTGTTCGCGCGGCGGCCTGGCACGATCAGCGATAAATCCGCTGCTGCCTGAGACATCCACAAAGTTCACAGAGACGTTTACAGCTAGTAATTAATCCATATGAAGCCATCCTGGTCACCAGTCTTCGGCTGGCTCCCGGAAGCTAACCTAAAATGGCGTCCAGTGTTCTACATTATTTGTGACCGGAGACCCCAGTGACTGAACCTAAAATGGCGTCCGGCGTCCTGTGTTCTACATTAATTTGTGACCGTGTAAACTGAAGACCTACTTCCTGTTGCCCAAGATTGCTCAAAAATGATCAGAAATGATATTTTTTATCATAATTATTATTTATAAAGCCTTTAAAACAACCACAGCTGCAACAAAGTGATGTACACATGAAATTAAGAACATTTAACACTGGCAAACCCAGGGGAAAAAAAAAACACTAGAACTGCCATGAGTTTGTCAAAATGACAATTCTTCCATTAGGTGTCATGAGCCTGGGGGTGTAATCTTTGTTTATGGGTAAACATCCCCTCCTGAGAATCTTCTCCCAGCATAATCTTCTCTAGTAGGTCAAAACAAAAGATCCCCCTCACACAAAGAACATTCATTTACATACATCCCCCACAAATTAACCACACATTCCAACAGCATTTCCAACTTGCTTCTACAGAGAGAGAGAGTTGTTTTCACCAGAGACTGCTCTGTAGGTGGGGGGTTCTTACAAGCTTTGATCAAAAATAATGTTACACTGAATTTTATTTTTTTATTTTTTTTCATTCAACCTTTATTTAGTCAGGTAAATCTTATTGAGCCTCGAGGCCAATGAAACACATACATTAAACAATAAACAATAGAAAAGTAGCATCCATCCATCCATCCATCCATCCATCTTCTTCCGCTTATCCGGGGTCGGGTCGCGGGGGTAGCAGCCTAAGTAGGGAGGCCCAGACTTCCCTCTCCCCAGCCACTTGGTGCAGCTCCTCCAGGGGAATCCCAAGGCGTTCCCAGGCCAGCCGAGAAACATAGTCCCTCCAGCGCGTCCTGGGTCTTCCTCTGGGTCTCCTCCCGGTGGGACATGCCCGGAACACCTCACCAGGGAGGCGTCCAGGAGGCATCCTAACCAGATGCCCGAGCCACCTCAACTGGCTCCTCTCGATGTGGAGAAGCAGCGGCTCTACTCCGAGTCCCTCCCGGATGACTGAGCTTCTCACCCTATCTCTAAGGGAGAGTCCAGCCACCCTGCGGAGAAAACTCATTTCAGCCGCTTGTATCCGAGATCTTGTTCTTTCGGTCATAACCCAAAGCTCATGACCATAGATGAGGGTGGGAACGTAGATCGATCGGTAAATTGAGAGCTTTGCCTTTTGACTCAGCTCTCTCTTCACCACGACAGACCGGTACAGCGCCCGCTTCACTACGGACACTGCACCTATCCGCCTATCGATCTCACGCTCCAGTTTTCCCTCATTCGTGAACAAGATCCCGAGATACGTAAACTCCTCCACTTGGGGCAGGACCTCCTCCCCGACCCGGAGAGGGCATGCTACCCTTTTCCGGCTCAAGACCATGGCCTCGGATTTGGAGGAACTGATCCTCATCCCGGCCGTATCACACTCGGCTGCAAACCGCTCCAGTGAAAATTGTAAATCACGAACTGATGAAGCCAGTAGGACCACATCATCTGCAAAAAACAGAGAAGCGATTCTAAGGTCACCAAAACAAATCCTCTCAACACCTTGGCTGCGCCTAGAAATTCTGTCCATAAAAGTTATGAACAGAATCGGTGACAAAGGGCAACCTTGGCGGAGTCCAACTTTTACCGGAAACGAGCCTGACTTACTGCCGGCAATGCGGACCAAGCTATTATATATATATATATATATATATATATATATATATATATATATATATATATATATATATATATATATATATACAGGTAGTCCCCGACTTACGAGCGCTCTGACCTACGAGCATCCGGACTTACGAGCTGGCAAATTTTTGGAAAAAACGCAAAAAATACTGAGTTTTTCTGTGTTTTTTCACCACAGTCCGTTAGCTAAACATGTGGACACACGTTTCCGATCATTTTTATGCACTCATAAGCGGTTTTTCGATGAAAAACGAGTGTTTGTAGTCGCGCTAGCAAAACCGTTCCAACTTACGAGCGAAATTCCGGACTTACGAGACACGTGGCGGCCGTTCCAAATTACGAGATTTCCATGTTACGAGCGCCTCGTTGTAACGGAACTCGCTCGTAAGTCGGGGACTACCTGTATATATATAATATATATATATATACTTATAAATATATATATATACATATATACATATATATATATATATACATATATATATATATACATATATATATATATATATATATATATACATGTATATATATCTATATATATACATATATATATGTATATATATCACATATATATATGTATATATATATATATATATATATATATATATATATATATATATATATATATATATATATATATATATCACACACTTTATGGTATTGTAGGCCATTGCATTAGGTAATACATTCAGCAATTACTTTTACTTTAATACTTTAAGTATTTTTAAAAGCAAGTACTTATTTACTTTTACTTAAGTAAAAATATTAATATGGTACTTCTACTTTTACTAGAGTATATTTTTGTCTGTTTATTTGCACTTTTACTTAAGTACAGTGTTTGAGTATTTTCTCCACCACTGGATTTACCTGACTATATAAATATGCCCCAAGGCCTCCTCCCCGCCAACAGATTGGAATGGCCTCATATACATACCAATGGCTTTAAAAATGCTAATTCAATTTGTCAGTTTGACAATCCCATGGGTTGCATAGGTAGAATTGTCATTTTGACAAAAACTGGTAGAGCTAGTGTTAAACA
>JBBPBX010060809.1:7035-21320 GCA_038048925.1 Garcialebias charrua
TATATATATATGCGCTTTATAAAGAACACCCCCCCCACCCATCGACATTAACATGATAATAGATGAGTTGACGTAGAGTATTTGATGACGTCATAGGAACTACATATGCTTAAAAAAATAAAAAAATAAACAAGTCATTTATTATTTACAAAAAAAAGAACAACAAAACATTGGGAACGTATATTTATACTCCTACTATTTATCATACTGCAAATAAGTAACAGGAAAACCAAAACTCTGATTAAGCAGCAAAAGTTAGTTTTATTTAATTTAATCCACTAAATAAAACTAAACACTGCAGTGATGGTGGCAGTGGTGGACGCTCCGGTGGAACGCACCACAGTTTTTTATTTTGTTTTTATTTATTTAGTGAATTAAGTAAAACAAAACTAAAAACAGGAGGCGGGCGGTGGTGGGATCCCACTGTGGGTTAAATAAAATGAAACAAAAAAACAACATAATCTTTAGAGAAATACTTCCACACTGCTGATGAATTTCTACCTGTTTGGGAAGACTTTGCCTGCTTCTCGCCTTCCATCTGCTTGGAAGAATCCGTTTTGTAGCCAGTGGCCCGGTGCTGATCATGTGACATGAACAATCACAGACCGCCACTAGTCGACATGAAATAAATAAAAAACTTGCGAGATGTTCTAGAATCGACTAGTCGACAACCCATACCACACACAAACAGGCACAATAAACCTACCATGCTTTGTGAAGTGCAACTTTTGTTGCATCTAACTAGGCGCTATACAGGTAACCCCCCACTTACAACTCCATCGACCTACGAACAACGGGACCTACGAACATATCATATTTAATAAAAATATGAAATTACTGTATTAAAAAAAAATAATTATTTTTTTTTTTTTTGTGTTTAAATGTTCTTAATTTCATGTGTACATCACTTTGTTGCAGCTGTGGTTGTTTTAAAGGCTTTATAAATAATAATTATGATAAAAAAGATCATTTCTGATCATTTTTGAGCAATCTTGGGCAACAGGAAGTAGGTCTTCAGTTTACACGGTCACAAATTAATGTAGAACACCGGACGCCATTTTAGGTTCAGTCACTGGGGTCTCCGGTCACAGAACACCGGACGCCATTTTAGGTTAGCTGCCCGGGAGCCAGCCGAAGACTGGTGACCAGGATGGCTTCATATGGATTAATTACGAGCTGGAAACGTCTCTGTGAACTTTGTGGATGTCTCAGGCAGCAGCGGATTTATCGCTGATCGTGCCAGGCCGCCGCGCGAACACCTCCGGCCAGGCTCTGGCCTGGCTAGCTCCAGAAGCTAACACGGGAGCTAACACGGTAGCCGGCCGAAGACTGGTGACCAGGATGGCTTCATATGGATTAATTACGAGCTGGAAACGTCTCTGTGAACTTTGTGGATGTCTCAGGCAGCAGCAGCAGCTGCAGATTGATCGCGCCGCCGCTCCAACACCAGCTCATGGCTTGGCTAGCAGAAGCTAGCCAGCTAGCTAACACAGGTCTGGAGCAGCTGCGGTGGTTCACTGGCCGGCCGCCGCGCTGCTCGGCCCGACAACAATCAACGCATGGCAACCTAAGATGTCGGCTTTGACCATCTCAAAGTAAGAAAATATATTTTTATTTATTCTGTAAATGTGAATAGCAATGTTTAACATTACAGTACACTACTGTACATGCTTAAATGTGTGCGCGCGCTCCGTTAGCATGATAAATAAAGGTTGAATGAATGAATAAAAAAATAAAATAAAATAAAATTTCACCCCCTACCTACGGCAGAATCGAGCTGCGAACCGTTCTTAGGTCCCAAATTCGTTCGTAACACGGGGGTTCCCTGTAGTATAATTTCCTTCCCCTGATTTTACAACCACAATGCAGTTACCTACTGCTAAATAATTTTATATAACCACATGGGAGTGGCTAAATATCACATATTCAGTCTAGAGTTGATTACATGATGTCAGATAAACTTAAATTTTGATATTTATTGCAAATCATCACTAACATAGCAATAGCATCCTTGCAGTTATCTAAACTATCTCACTACTGCCATTACAAATTAATGAAATATTGTGTAACACTGAGGAGAAATGAAAATACAGTGCAAGACAGGATGTGTAAAAAAAAGCAGATCCCCACGATGTGCATGGTTAGTTTCGAGTGTTGAGTAGACTCCAAAAAGTGCTGTAATTTGCTTTGGTCACAAAAAATTCAAACTTTTAGAATGGTAAAGTTTGTTTATTATGAACAAAAAAACTTTTTAGAATAAATTGTTTTCTTTAACAGTGACTTTATTTTCATTTATTTCTCCTCCTCTGTTACATTATTGTTTTATGAGCCTAGTGTAGTATAAAATATGGAGATTTTACTTGATTCAACACCTGTTACTCATCTAGTTCTGTCTGCTCTGGTAGCATTGTCCTAATACATCAAAACTTCCAAGCTGCTATCCAGAACTCAGCATTTGAGACAGTTATAGAATTAGAGCAGGGTTTTCCATGTCACTCATGCCATACTCATTTAATAAAGTCCAGCTAAGTCCAGCTGAAACACCATGAACCCGTGACACAGAGAAAACTCTACTCCAATGTTGCAAAAGTGATGGGAGACAAAAGGCCAAAATCTTTTATAAGAATAAAGTTAGCCAAGCATGCATGAACATGACCTCTGCTTGATGTAGAAAAATGTGCTGCCTCCACACTTTACTGCTAAAGGGCAATGACAATCCAAGTAGTGAAAAAATATTTTAAAAGGCTTTTTGACAAATCCCAGTAGCTTAAGATAAGAAATCTCCTCAAACTGAGGAGATAGCTTGAATGGATTTTTGACCCATCTACTTTCTGCATCAGTAACAGTTTAATATTTCAGGCACCAATTTAATAATAGTAATTGAAATATTAATACAAATCAACAATCTCTAAATGTGAAAGGCAGATTAAAAAAAATCAGAAATATGACATTTAAAAAAAGATTGAGATGAAGGAGGATGACTCGTTGTGGTGACACCTAAGGAGTGAAAAGCCGAAAGAAGATGAAGAAAATGACATTGAAAATAAAAAATAAATAAAAAAAAACACTGAAAAATATTTGCTATCAATGAGACAAGGCCATAAAAGCAAAAAAATTATTTAAGCATTACTTCAGATTTTTTTAAGTGAAGATGTGTTTGGAGTAGGTATGAGCAGTCAGACTTATCTGTGGTTTACAAAATCAAAGTTAGTTCTATGATCCCAATGCTACAACCCAAAGGCAGAAACAGAAAGCTAGATATAACAATCACTTGCAATATACAGTACACACAGTACTTGCCGTTGTATGCATCAAACTGCCAGATAAGTTGCATCAGTCCAAATATGAGTAATAAAGTGGGAAAAAACATAAATAAGTTGCTTCGCCGTATAAGTCACATGTATTATGCGTCACCGCTGACATGTCGCATTTGTTATACGTCACTGCTGACCGCCCAGAAACGTGGGCCAGTGCTGTGCCAAAAATGGATTGGCTGCCAAATGGCGGTCGTGGGACTGTGCAAGGGAGGCCTTTAACAATAATTTAACAAGATTAAGGCTTAAAAACAATTATTTGTTTGCTCAACATTATAGCAAAGGTGTGTCTCAGTTTTAACTTTTCCATAATAATAATAATAATAATAATAATGCCCTTTGATGGTCGAAATCAGCTGCATTTCAAAAATGGATTTGCAGCTGCTGGAGCACGCAAAGGGAGGACTCACTGTGCATTTCTTCTAAATTTATCAAGATAACCACCTAAAAACAATTATTTGTTTGCTCGGCATTATACAGTAGTAAAGGTGTGTCTCAGAAACTTTTCCTTAATAATTGCACTTTAATGGTCAAATCAGCTGCATTTTACCTGGGTGGCGCAGGAAAATGCAGCCGATTTTGGCATTTGCTCCAGGAGTTCCGGAGCGAGACAAAGGTGGCCTCTATGGCAAGCCAAATGTCTCATTAAAAGCCATTTTTACCTAATAATGAGACACTTGGCTTGCCATATTGGTTGAGGGCACTCTAGCGGCTGAAAATTATAGTGTTCAATATTTTCCATGTCAGAATGAATGAAATCGTCAGATCTCAGCCAAAAATTGGGTTATAAATATGGGGAAAAAGCATATATTAGTCGCTTCGGTGTATAAGTCACAGGACATGCAATTTTAAGCAAAAAGATGCAACTTATATGGCAAAAAATATGGTATATAACAGTAGCCTCGTAAAAACACAGATGTTACATTAAAAAAAGTTATAAATATAAAAATGCATCACAATTTTTCTTGTACATAAAACAACAGGATCGCCAGACAAATTAAAAGCAGGTGCACTGATCAGAAACTGAAAGTTATGCACCATAACTCATGTTCCCTGAAGGAAGGGAACGAGGTGCAACATATGCTATGGGAATTGTGCCCCTGCGTGATTACCTGAAGGAATACACTCACGCCTTTACGGCAAGGGCGTCAGCGTTGCGCCAGAGGCCCCGCCCTCTGGGTACTTAAGCCGCTGACGCCCATCCATCTTTCTCCAAAATGCACTTCACCGAGCTTTCAGCATTGAAAAGGGCCAGATATGTTGCACCTCATTCCCTTCCTTCAGGGAACATGAGTTATGGTGCATAACTTTCAGTTCCCTTTCAGTCATGTCTCTCGTGCAACATATGCTATGGGAACGTAATTCATTCACGTCCTTGAAATGCTCAGCAAAATGCATGTGAGAACATCCACCTTAAAAAGACAGGCATTTCCCAGCAGCTACAAGGTATGCAGAGAGCACAGGCTGAGAAAAAAAAAGCCAAATGTAAAAACATCAACTTGATGTTTCAACTGGACATGTAGATAAAAAAACACCAGCTAGAGACAGTCTAAGCGTGCTCCAGTAATGTGAATACTCATCATCTCCATTTTCTCTGGAACAACCTGAGACACAGGAGGAAAGGAGCAAGGGACCCATTACACCACAATTAATTGGGTGGTAATGTGGGGGTAGAAAACCCAGGTCAAGCACAGGGTAACCTCCCAAGTCGGTAGTGAAATAATTCACATATACAAGGGGCACAACTGACAAGTGGGGCCCATCCTGATGTCGGAGATCCGTTAAGGAGAGGGGAAACCCCTCCATTGAACATCTCTTAAGCAAACATAAACACCAAGGGGTACCTTTGTGTATGTTGTTGCTTTTTGTTTTGGGATAAAGCAATCAAAGCCTTAGGTCCTCAGCCAGTTCCCTTCAGAGGCCAAGCTGAAAGCTGCCACAACTCTGGACGTGGGTGTAGAAGCTACCCACGTGCCTGAGTCAGCAGGTCCCTGTGAGGAGGCAATTGCCATGGTATCCCTGATAACATTGAGATCAACTCCGGGAACCACGGTTTCTGCGGCCACCTGGAGGCTATCAGGATCAGGGAGAGGGCTCCCTGGCGTACACGTTCCAGTGTCACCTCGATCAGAGGGTCAGGTGGAAAGGCATAGTAGAGCACCCCTGCTGGCCAATCATGTGCCAGAGCATCCGTTCCCAATGGTGCATCTGTTTCTCTCAAGGAGAAGTAAAGGTCACACTGTGAGCTAGCCCTGCAAGCGAACAAGTCCACAGAGGCTCTCCCAAATCGTGACCAGACCTGTTCCACAATCTGTGGGTTCAGGTTCCATTCTGAAGCCAAGAGAGGCCCTCTTGAGAGGGCATCTGCTCCATAATTTAGTTCACCGGGGACATGAGTCGCCCTTAGTGACAAGATTCTTGGAGCACACCATGTGAGCATCTTCTGCGTCAGTCCAAGGAGGGCCCAGGACCTTGTCTCTCCCTCCCTGTTGATGAAGGACACTGTGGTCCTGTTATCTGATTTCACTAGGACATGCTGCCCAACAATTTGGCCTTTACTGAAGAAGTATTTTAATGACAGGAATACGGCCAGCAACTCCAGGAAGTTGATATGTAATCTCGCTTCCTGTTTGTTCCAAAGGCCTCGGGCATTCTGATTTCTGCAGATCGCCCCCCATCCTGTTTTTGAGGCGTCCGTCGTGATGACCCCACGGGATGACACCCTTCCCATTGGGACCCCTTCCGTGAAAACAGACAAATCTCTCCAAGGTTCCAGGGCCTTCAGGCACTCTGAATCTATTCTAACCTTTCCTGCTTGACTAGGTAGGACGGGTTGTTTCTGTTGGTTTAGCCATACTTGTATGGCCCGCATTTTCAGCAATGCGTGTGGCACACAGGGAATGGCTGCCGCCAAGAGGCCTAACAGGCGTTGGCACGTTTTCACAGGGACCCGTTGATCCAGTTTAAATCTTTCCAGGCAATGGCAAATAGAGGAAACCCGTTCCTTTGAGAGCCATGCTCTGTACCAGACAGTGTAGATCTGTACTCCCAGAAATACGGTAACCCGTGATGGAGTTAGATCACTCTTTTGTAGGTTTATGACAAACCCAAGAGACTCCAGGTGAGAGATCACCCTATAGGAGTGTGACTGGGCCTGCATTCTGTTTTCATCCAGAATCAGGAGGTCATCCAAGTAATTCATAACCCTGAGCCCTTGATTCCTAAGGGGGGTCAGGGCTACATCCAGACATTTAGTAAATGTATGAGGAGCAGTCTTTAAACTGAAGGGTAAAGCTTTGAATTCATAAGTGTTCCCTTCTAAGGCAAAACGGAGGAATTTTCTGTTTCCTCCACACGCCTATGTGGAAATAGGCATCTTTCAAATCCATTGTACATGCGTAGTCTCTTGGTCTCACAGACTGGAGAACCTGCTGCAGTGTAAGCATCTTGAACTTAAAGGTTTTTGTTCTCTTGTTCAGAGTCCTGAGATCCAGGATCGGTCTCAGGGAATGATCATTTTTGGGCACCAGGAAGTACTTGCTGTAGTGGCCAGAGCGTAGTTTGCATCTTGAGACCAAACTTATCACTCCCTTCTGCAGCATCGTGCAAAATTTCTCCCTCAACACATGTGTGCGTGTGGGGTTAATCTTCAATTGCAGTACCCCCGTGAAAGGGGGCGGTCTCTTGGTGAACTGCAACTTGAGCCCATGATGTATGGTTGTCATGACCCAATCATTTGGTAGACACGCCTTCCAGGCCTGCGCATGCGCCATGAGCCTGGATGGCATGCCCAATTGCTGCTCCTCGTGTTTTGGTGCTGGAGGGGTAGCCTTTGACCCCTCCCGCGATCTTTCGAGCAGGCTGGTCAGGCCAACAGAAGATACTGCGAGATCTGACCGTCTCCGACAGAGCTCGTGTATCTTGCTGTGGTTCATAGTTTGACCACATGGTTTGTGTTTTATAAAAATGGGACTCGAGTCAAGAACCAGGGCAGTTTGTGCTTTGGTACTTTTATTTTTGTACATGCATGAAACAGTGTTTGTTTTGATTACACATACAGTAGGCGAGTCATGTTTGGTGCGCGCACACATGTCACCAGCTCCTCGTAGTTTTTTACAAGTAGAGACTGGGCTCAAAAGGTTAGGTTCCCGTACCACGTGGGCGGGCACACCTGTAAAATTATCAGTTTGTCCTGCTTCATCAGGCCCGAATCTGAGTTCCATACGAGGTCACTGAAGAGGCCCTCGGCCGGTACTGGAAAGCCTCACTGTCACCAGCGGGTCTCTTCCGTGTAGGGCCACGCATGTCTTCCTTTGGGGATGCAAAGCTTTTCCTCGGCAGCCCCTCGCGGATGGCTTCCGCCTGTTTGCGTCTTAGTTCCAGCCTGGCCTGGAGGTGTTCCAGTGCTCTCCCGAAGAGTCCCGTCGACTCGATCGGGTGCTGGAGGATGGTGGACCTCTGTTTTTCCGGGAGGTCCGATAATGTTAGCCAAAGATGGCGCTAGGCGACAACTATTTCCGTCATTGCTCTGCCTTGCGAAATGGCTGTTGTCCCCATCATGCGAAGCACAAAGTCAGAGGCACGGTGGGCCTCCTCTATGGCCTCCGTTACGGCCTGCTCGTTTTTTGTTACGTGGAGATCCTGTAGTTTCTCTGCCAGGTATGCCTGCACCATGGTCGATGCATTCATTGCGCGAGCCGCATGGCCCTTGTAGCACTTTTCAAGCTGATTTTCCAAAGCGCGACAGGCCCTGCTGGGCAGCGCTGGTTTCGTCCACGTGACTGCTGGGGCCAGGTAAGCCGCCAGGGTCTCCTCTATCAGGGGTGCGCTGCCGAGGCCTGTTGTCTCCATTCCAACGACATCCAGGAGTCGGGATAGCGGCAGCGTCATGGGAGCTCCGGGTTCCGCCCAGGAGCGTTTTAGCTCCATGAGGAAGTCCGGGAAAATGGGCATTTTTTGCAACGTTGTCGGCTGCTTCGCATAGAAGTAGTTTCCCGCCAGCCTCGAAGCCTGTTGGTGAGGCGTGAGGTCTGGCCACGTGACCTGCAGGGCATCCGCCGCCCTATGGCACAGGTCGAACAGAGCAAGGATCGACAAGTCCGGTTCCGGTAGGATTTGTGCCAGGTTCTGGGAGGAATCAACAATTTCTCCTCTGTAACCGCACTCGGCGTCTTGGTCAGACACTTCGGGTATAGAGTCCTCGACTGCAACCGAGGAGTCCAACACGTTGTCATCCCTGACTCGACCGTTGCATTCCAGGTCCACGTTCTCGCGCTCCGGCTCAGGAGCGAGCAGCTTTGTGCGACCTTCAGCGCCGCGACCTTTGCCATGGATTTAGCTAACGCGTCCGCGCTGCATTTCCTCACTACCGCCGACATTCGACAGCAGTGGGAGCAGGAGCCGGGGAATTCCAGCGCTTTTCTCATGTGCAGAATCCCCAGGCAGACAGGACAGGCCTCGTGGGTGTCCATCGCAGAGAGGGAATAGCCGCATCTGCTGGGGCAGGGGCGCGAGCGAGTGCTCGTCGTCCTGCTGGTTTTCTTCTTCTTTGTCCTCCGTTTTCCCTTCTTGGGAGCCATGTACGGAGACGAGAAGCGTCAAGGTTGTTCCTAGCTTCCTTTTGTTCGAAGCCGTCTTCTCCGTCGTCTTGCTTTTGCTAGCTATCCTGCTAATGGTTAGCAGGGAGTTGTGACGCAGTTAGCGCCGTCGAGCGAAGCAGCTGCGGAAAGAGAAGAAAACTTTGAGGTAAGTAGAAAAACGCTGGACTAGCTTTCGCCAGCCCAGCAGTACGCAGGAAAATTTCTCTGTACGCTCAGTGTAGGGAGAAAGCTCACCTCTAGTCGAGCGATGTGACAACAGAGATTTCCCACGAAGTTCAGGTTTAAGCGAGGTGAAGGGCAATAAGAGAAAGATGGATGGACGTCAGCGGTTAAATACCCAGAGGGCGGGGCCTCTGGCGCAACGCTGACGCCCTTGCCGTAAAGGCGTGAATGTATTCCTTCAGGTAATCGTGCGGGGCACAATACCCATAGCATATGTTGCACCGAGAGACATGACTGAAAGGGAACCTTGCTGCACTGTTTTTAAAGGAGACCACATTCATTCAACCTTTATTTAGTCAGGTAAATCTTTTGAACCTCATGGGCTCATTTACGAAAGCGACCTGCTAAAACTAAAGAACAATGAACAGCAGTGGTAGAATTTCCTTAAACAATAAACAAACAAACAATAAACAATAGAAAACAAAAAGAGAAAAAACAAAAGAAAGTTTTTTTTTTTTTTTAACAAAGTATCAAAAAACTAGCAAAACATTATAAGGTAGACGTATAAAATCAAAGACAGGAACAAATCTGCATTGGTTTTTGCCAGGATTCCAACAGATTCTGAAAACCATTTAGAGAAGTCAAGGTCGAGAGCTTCAGATCTTTTTGTAAGATATTCCATGAAGCAGGAGCGGAGTAGGAGAAGGCCCTTTTTCCAAGTTCAGTCCTCACTGACGGAACACTGCAGGTAATCATGTCCTGAGAGCGCACACTGTAGCTGCACTCACGCAAAGACATGTAGGAGGAGATGTATGAGGGCAGCAGACCAAGAAGTGATTTAAAGATGAAAATGTACCAGTGGAAGAGTCTGCGTGAGGTTAATGATGTCCAGTTAACCAGTGAATACAGGGTGCAGTGGTGGGTACGATAATCACAACCAGTTATGAATCTTAGTGCACCATGATAGACAACATCCAACATCCGCAGGGTGCTTGTAGGAGCATTCATGTAGAGAATGTCACCGTAATCAATGGAGGGAAGGAAAGTCACAGACACAAGGCGTTTCCTAACATTCAGTGATAGACATGATCTGTTTCTGAAAAAGAAACCCAGTTTAACTTTCAGTTTCATATATACCATACCATACCATTTTATTTATAAAAGTTTCATATATAGGTCTTTCACATATAGGTCACATATAGGTCTTTAAAATTTTTATGTTATGTCTGTGTGCTATCTTGACAATATTAATTCATTTTAATACACAAAATAATTCTTAGATAATTAATTATACCCTTTTTAATTCTGCCATTTTTAACTTTCGTTTTGAACGACCGGTTTCTGATACAAGTTCTGAAGTCCACGCCCTTCAACGATCTGTTTACGCCCTCTGTAACAGCCAGTATCTGTAATGTGTTGTTGTTTTAAAATTAGCTCTTTTTTATTACTCATTTGACTTACTGTTAGTGCTAGCTTAAGATAACTTACCGAAACCCGTCTGAGCGCGCCGCAATTTGCTGCTCCTTTTAGCATGAGACCACCCGAATCCGATGCTAATGTTAGCTTGTTCCTCTTCCGGTGTTCGCCAGCTCCGCTCGTTGCACGCGGCGATTTTGGGAGTTATCGCTGTTCCAGTCAAGACAACACAAAGTTCACCAAGTGTCTCCCGTAAATTAATCCGTAAGGAGAAGGTCCTCGCTGCTGCGAGGCTGCTGCGAGGCTGCAGCGAGGCTGTACAGTTGAAGCTCCGCTCCATCGCGCCAGAAGAGGGTCCCGTTGCCGCCGGTCCCTACGCCGGGGGTCCGCTCGTTTAATTTTTGCCGGCTGCGCGTTGGGAGCGATCGCAAATACACTAAAAATTGAACTAAAACATAAAAATAACAATTATACTTTATTTATAAAGCCATTTAAAAAAAACCACAGCTGCAACAAAGTGCTGTACACATGAAATTAAGAACATATAAACAAAAGATGAGATGAAATCATGAAAAACAACAGTCATGTGTTTAATACAGAAGTGGGTTGAGCCTAACCAGGGGTTGCTAGGTGAGGGGCTGGACTCAGGTTGTGGTGGGTTGTCCTCTCGCTTGTGACGTCACATGCGAGCGTATTTTAAAACGAACCGTTTGTATCACAGTAAAATAAATCTACTTAGAGTAAATAAACCACTGGGTGCATTTTTTTGGCACAAGGACTGTTTTTTTATGAAGTAAATACCCAAAGTTGAGTAAAAAAAAACATTAAAAAGTGAATTTTGCAAGTGTGGTCCCCTTTAATATATTGAAGCTTCTGAAGGTATTTGCCAGGGATTCCAATAAACAGGGAGTTGCAGTAGTCGAGCCTGGAGGAGACAAAGGCATGGACGAGTTTCTCAGCATCAGAAAAAGTTAGAGATGGCCGAAGTCTGGAGATGTTTCGAAGATGGAAGAAGCAGTTTTTAAACATATGCTTAATGTGATTTTCAAATGTAAGATGAGAGTCCATTTTTATTCCAAGATTTGTAACAGAGGTGGAGAGGGGGATGTCTTGTCCAGAAAAGGAAATTGTTGTTATAGTTGATGTTTGTACCTGGTGAGGGTAAAAAAAAAAAGCATATAAAATGAAAAGTAAATAAAAATAGTGATTAAAACAAAATAAAAACATGCTACATAAAAAAAACCTGGGTATACTAAAAACAGGAACATGTCTGCATTGATTTTTGCATTGAACTTAACAGCAGTTTAAAATCCCTTATGGTACATCCAGACCGAACGCGATTTCAACTGCAAAAAAAGCTCGACACGCACGCAAGTGGACGCACTTTGTGTCCAGACCAAAAAGCCAGAAGCGAAACTACCCAGAAAACTGCTGCGCAGGGTTGCCAGATAAAAATTAATTAATCATCTAGTACTGTTGCTTATTTTTTATTTTTTTTTACCCAAACTGTCATATTTGCTGCGTGAGGGTCTGATAAGATTAATAGTGTGTTGAGTTTAGTGAACATTTGCACTGAAAAGGGGTAAAAATAAATAAATAAATAAATAAATAAAATTCATGTTTATCTGGCAACCCTGCTGCTGCGGGGTGTGTGGGAGGAGCTTACCGGTGTACCGAGTCGTCAATGCACTCCGCGAGGCGAGGAGCTCTTTATTTCTGTCTCTGTGGAGCAGACTTGACTGGTCGTGAAGGAATTGTCGCGAACACACAGCTACAATGAGTTTCTCTTCCATATTCCATGACTCCGCGGGTTTTTTCTGTGTTCCACAAACAATACGTCACATGCGCAATGGTTTCCGCGTCACTGGTTTCCGCGTCACATAGGGACTCTCCCCCTGACCCCCTCTCTTCTCCCCCGACTCTCCCTGATTGGTTGACACACCAACCAATCGGGTAGAGTTTGAGCGGCGTTTGAAAGTTGAACGGCGAAATCTTCAGCATGTTGGAGGCGTGCTTTGGAGGTTGACGCGGGTTCACGTGCACGGAAAAAGCTCTCCAGCACGCTCAACACGCACGCGACGTGACGCAAGACGCCAGGAGGCGCCTGGAGGTGCGTCCACCATTGACTTTGCATGTAAACTGTACGCTCCTGCAGTAGAAAACGCATTTGGTCTGGATTCACCATTAGAGGTCAAAGTGGACGGCTTCAGATATTTTTGCAAGGTGTTCCAGGATATGCTGGTGAATATTCTCAGTCGTCCAGGACATGATAAAAGTAAAAAAAGGCGTTTAATACAGAAACAACTGGACTTTATTTGTAACAGAAGACGTTTCGCTTCCCATCCGGGGAACTTTATCAATTCAATGAGCAGACTGTGAGTGAGAGGAGAGCCTCCTCCTCTGGACAAAACTCAGCTGTTCACTTCCACCTCACGGACAAAAGTCACTCTTTTGAGGACCAGAATGTACATATTTTGGACCGAGAGCACAGGTGGTTTGACAGGGGTGTGAAGGAGGCGGTTTGTGTAAAACGAGAGAAACCATCGTTAAACAGAGGAGGAGGTCTAAGATTCCAACTTTCTAAAACTTATGGTGCGGCCCTGGGGTTGATTCCCAGACGTTTCACACCTGATGAGAACAGAGGAGCCTCGTTTGTGAATTAGACTAACAAAGACTTTGACAGGTCCCTGCTATTAATGTGTGAGGTGTGATTTGTCAATTTACTTACAGTAGGATGTGTGTGTGTTTTCTGTAAGCTCTGCTTTCACACACTGAACTTTGAATGGGTCACAGGTATGTGTTATCCCAAGTATGTGTGTGTGTTAGCTTCCAATTTACATAGGTTGGTGCGTGTCAGTGGCTCAGCCTGTATAACTTCTCTCTCTCTCACAGTCTGCTCATTGAATTGATAAAGCTCCCCGGATGGGAAGCAAAACGTCTTCTGTTACAACTAAAGTCCAGTTCTTTCTGTATTGAACACCTTTTTTGCGTTCTAGGATACTTACTTAGACTTAGATCCTCCCGCGCTCGAGAGCACATTGGGCGGCAAGCTGTTTTCATTGATCTCTATCCTTGGCGATAGGATAGGATACAGGAGCAGAGTAAGAGAAGGCCCTTTTGCCGAATTGTCAATTAAAAGAGAAAATAACCAAGCAAGTGTATCATTAGACTATTGCATTTGAAGTGACAATTGTGGAACACTATTGGTTTTCTGCAATTACTCCAGTACTACTGAACATTAGTGTCAATATACTGCAACAGTGGTTCTAGCTGTATCACTAAAATTCATTATAGGCTAAAAAAAATGTTTTCACATGCATGGTTTGTATGTCATAAAAGACAGAAGAGGTTTAGAGACATACTGCTTTGAATGGCCCTCTACAGAAACAGAAGATGATGGTGCATCTCTAAAAGGCACCCAGGAAATTTTAGTCAAAGCACCTCCGTGGCCTTTTGTAATCCTGCTTTGAATTATCAGTATGTTGCAGGTAAGTGTTACAATTAGATCCACACTTTTTATGCAAATCAGTTTGACAGCACAACAATCAGTTAGTTATGCTAGCTCCTTTCCCAATCTCTACACTCTCCTCCTTCACTCCCCTGCTCTCTCCCTCCTCTCCACCTAATTTTCCCTGGCATTTGCAGAGGTCGCTACATTTGCATTTTTTATCATACAAGGTTAGTATATACATCACTGAAGGCAATCGTGTATGGTTATTAGAGCCATATAACAAATGCTGAATACAAAATACAGTCATTTAGCTCAATTATGCTATAATGCAATCATGTGACA
>JBBPBX010060810.1:0-21320 GCA_038048925.1 Garcialebias charrua
TAGTGTATGAAAGTTCTTCACTGAGTTTTGAAAACGCAACTTTTTAGAATACTCTGCATGCTTCATGCCTTACTGTTGTTGATTCTAACATGTTCACCAAATGTTACAATTTCTAACTGAACTACGAGAGTTTTTTTAATCAAGATTTTCTCCTGTCGAAGAGCCATTTGAAGTGACATTATGGCCAGCATGCTGTAAAACTGAAACTGTGATTTTTAGCATCTTACTGTATGTTGAAGAGCCAATTTTCGTTCCAGTCCACCATTATGGTTTAAATAGGTTTTGACTGCAAAAAGAAAAAAAAAAGTATATTTGTTTATATAGTGTGTTTTTTAATTAAATACTTTACTTTGATTGCAACTGTTCATATTTGATTTTTATGTAGTCACAATAAAACATTTTGTCTAATACATGTACCTTCATCTTTACCAGATGTTTTTTCCTTCCACAAAGTTTGAATATTTGTACCTTAACACTTTGGCAGCTAATTGTTTGCTCTAAACCTGTATTTTTTTTTGTCAGATACCCCAATGACCAATAAAAGTTCATCAAAGTCAGAGTCAAAGTTTCTTTATTTGTCATACACACCACATGTGGTACATGTGGTGGAACAAAACTGTGGACACACGGTCCCAGTTACATACAACAAAAGTATAAATTGTAAAAGAAAACAGTAATAAGATCTAAGATAGGAACTAAGAAAATTGTTAAACTAAAAATACGCTAAGCACTAGTCATGAACTGATTGATTCTTTTCATTTTTTTGTAAATTTATTTTAAACAACAGATGCTCAGACGCCTGAAGGAGCTTCATAATTCATTTATTGTGGATAAAGTTATCTGGACATTAGAATCTTACAGATGAAACCAGAATTAATCAAAGTACAGTATTTTTTGGACTATAGGTCGCACCTTTATATAAGTCACTTTGTCCAATTGTGTCATGATCCCATGTCATGATCCACGTTCTGTCTGTTGTCATGTCATGTTCACATTGTTCCCTCCTTCCACATGCCCAATGCCTCATTAACAATCATTGCACTCACCTGTTTGTTCCTGTATTTAAGCCCCACGTCCACAGTCATTCCTTGCCAGATTTATGAACGGTTTTGCCTAGTAGTTATCCAGCGCCCATGTCTTGTCCTGTCTTGCCTGCTACGACTCTGTTTTGGTTTTTTGGTCTCACGTCTCTCGCCTCAGCCCCTATTGGTACTGTCTCGGACTCTGCTTCCCTGGTTTTGACTCCTGCACTCGCTACTGGACTTCGCCCTCCTGCCTCTCTCCTTGTCGGACCTGTTCAGCCATCTGCCTCACGGAAACGAACCCAAGACTGCCTTTCACGACCACGAGTAAAGCCTGCCTCTTTCAACATTATTCGCCTCTCTGCCAACCTGTGTATGATCTCGCTTCGAACCAAGGAAAACCCCCTTCGTGTGAAAGTCCGCACGAAGCATCAACGTAAACAAGGAAGTAAAGCCGGACTACGTCACTACCGGCCTACACCATCAACCGTATCATGCGTTCTCGACGCTGGGGACGGGGTGTCCAGTACCTCATTGACTGGGAGGGTTATGGCCCTGAGGAACGTTCGTGGGTGCCTGCTCGCCACGTCTTGGACAAGCCGCTCGTCGCCCGGTTCCACCGGGATCACCCTGATCAGCCTGGTGGTCCGTCAGGAGCCGGACCTTGAGAGGGGGGTACTGTCATGATCCCATGTCATGATCCACGTTCTGTCTGTTTGTCATGTCATGTTCACATTGTTCCCTCCTTCCACATGCCCAATGCCTCATTAACAATCATTGCACTCACCTGTTTGTTCCTGTATTTAAGCCCCACGTCCACAGTCATTCCTTGCCAGATTTATGAACGGTTTTGCCTAGTAGTTATCCAGCGCCCATGTCTTGTCCTGTCTTGCCTGCTACGACTCTGTTTTGGTTTTTTGGTCTCACGTCTCTCGCCTCAGCCCCTATTGGTACTGTCTCGGACTCTGCTTCCCTGGTTTTGACTCCTGCACTCGCTACTGGACTTCGCCCTCCTGCCTCTCTCCTTGTCGGACCTGTTCAGCCATCTGCCTCACGGAAACGAACCCAAGACTGCCTTTCACGACCACGAGTAAAGCCTGCCTCTTTCAACATTATTCGCCTCTCTGCCAACCTGTGTATGATCTCGCTTCGAACCAAGGAAAACCCCCTTCGTGTGAAAGTCCGCACGAAGCATCAACGTAAACAAGGAAGTAAAGCCGGACTACGTCACTACCGGCCTACGTCATCAAGGAATTCCCTTCCGATCAAAAACAGCCTAAAAAGGTTAGTGTTTTTATTAAAGATAAAAACATCTACCTGTTCAAATCCTGTCACTAATATTATAATCTCTTGTGCAGAACTCAAGTTACCGGTGACGATCAGGACCCATTCCAGCTTCCTGTTTCTCAATAAAATTGTTAAAACTTTTCCAGTGTTCAGTTTTTTAGTGAAACTCAAAAACTCAGTCATGACAAATTGTTGTCAATAAATTGGAAAAATCCATAAACGGGTCGCACCTTTATATAAGTCGCAGCTATTATGTCACCGCTACGCGACGCATCAGCGCGTCATTTGCCCTGCTGAAAATGACGACCACAGAAGCATGCACGGAAGGGCTTTTCACAAGATTAACATGGTAAAAACAATTATTTGTCTGCTGAAAATTATAGCAAACATGTGTCTTAGCTTAATCGTTCCTTAATAAATTCACGTAATGGTCAAATCTGCTGGATTTAAATTTTTTTGCTTTGAAAAAGTACAAGGAAAAACGATGAAGCTAACCGCGACACATTTACGTCTATAAAACATAGAATTTTATCTCAAATAACTCCAACAGCTAACAGTTTGTAAATGTACATCTAGTGATTACTTTCTGTAAGTTTGAAAAAAAATCTGCTGTGTGGTTTATGAGCTATTTGCTCAAACATACAAGGAAAAATCAACGAAGCTAACCGCGACACATTTACGTCTATAAAACATCGAATTTTATCTCAAACATCTCATAAAGCTAATCAGTTGTAAATATCCATCTAGTGATTACGTTCTGTAAGTTTGATCAAAATCTGTCCTGTGGTTCTTGACCTATTTTGCTAACAAACACTGAGCTAACAGCGAAGTAGCTAGTTCATACCTCCAGAGCAGGAGGCCGGGCTGCGACAGAGTGAATCCGACCAGAGGAGGCTCTCGTCGGACACATGAGGTGGGAACGGTTGGTGGACTCTCTGGAAGTGTCAGTCATACCTCCAGAGCAGGAGGCCGGGCTACGACAGACTGAGTCCGTCCAGAGGAGGCTCTCGTCAGACACGAGGTGGGAACGGTCATGTACCCTAGCAGACAAAGGGGGTACTGCACCCCTAGCGACCGAAAGTGGTACTGCACCATTTTTGCCAAAATGGAAAAACTGTCATATCTGAGCCAAACATTGGTCTAAAAATATGGGGAAAAATCCATAAACAAGTCTCGCCTCTCTATAAGTCGCTGTTGTAGTGGGCATGACCTTGTCCACTTTTAAGACACCTGTGTACTTTTGAACTGTCCAGTGATGACCTTTACTGACCTCTCAGTAAAGCAAGACATTTACTACAAAATCATTCATTTAGCTATAATCTGATAACATAGTCACCAAAAAGAGACTATTTCTATCTTTGATTTTAGGCTGATGTGATCAAAAGAATAACTTTTGTCATTTTCATGATGTGTGCTTTTAAGCTGTGTTATTCTGTAAGAGTTAAACTGTGTTCACTGCTGTGTTAAAGGTGAAATCTCGGTCACATAGACCAGACGGTTTTGTTTAGGAACTCAGACAGTTATCCGTGGTTTCTCATGAGCAGGGCTCCAGCTTTATCTATCTTTTTCCTAAACATTTCTCTCTGCTGCTGGCTGTAACCTTGGGTCCTGATAAGACAAGTGAACTCCTCGACTGGTCCTTCCTTAAGTACTAGTCCTAAGTTTTGCTGTCACACTTGGGAGTCGGCAAGAGTCCGAAAGAGTTTGCTGGGAATTTCAAAGAGATGTGAACCTTTCCCAAGAGCTGGGTACGTTTTGGTCAAGAGCTAACGACCTGCGTCTTCAGCTAAGGACTGATAACAGGCTGTTATGAGTCCACCTCGAACGAGCGTTTGTTATTCCTTCCTGGAATAAATTATCTTGAGCCAAGAAACCACGACTGTCACGACTTCTGCCGACGAAAGCGAGTATCACCGACACCGACAAGGTAAACACGCGTGGAGTCCAGCTTGGACTTGCGGGACCGACGACTCGTCAGTCTAAAGTTGACCACAGCTCTTTACCAGAACCAAGGCGGACGTCTTAAGGTAAAGGAGCAGCTGTTTGCTTGCTGGAGGTGTGATGATATCTTAGCTGGACGCGTACGGAAGAGTGTCATCTGGTTTCATAAATGCAAGATAAACTTCCTCTCTTAACCTCCCAATTCTTCTTAAATCTTTCCTCCTATCTTTTTCCCTCAATTCTAAGCTGGAAACTATAATTAAGCCGAAGAGCCCACAGACTAAATATGTTAACATCCAATATTGAAGTCTGTTGTGTTGAATTTAAGTGTGCTGACGTTTTAAATTGAAAGAAAGTGAAATCATGTCAATCAAGTGTAATGGTGTTAATTTAGTTGATTCATTTTAAATAAATGATAGTGTCTCTTTGACATATCAAACTAAGTTAACGTCTTTGTCACTTAATGGCTCTGTTTATTTATCCATCATAAAGATCACAGAGATATTGGGTAAACTGAAAAAGAACAGAATCCGTGAATTTACTATTCAATCTGAATAAGTAAATTAATTAAGGTAAAGAGGTCAATATTAATATTGACCTCCTCATAACCCCTTACATCTGGTGGCCCGTACGGGGATCCGTGCATCTGAAATGCTACAAGGTCACCTCTTACCGGGCGGTCGTCAAAAGGTAAAGAGCTGTTTACAAAACGTACCTGGATTTTAGCAGAAGTCGGAGGAGAAGTGTCACTCTGGTATCATGCTCATGATATTTTCTTCAAAAACCTTAATTTGACCCTGGGTAGGTCCACTACATCTCCCCCCTTTTGGAAGTTCAAGGACAAGCTCCTCCTGTCCCTGCACCTCGGACGAAGCTGCCCGAGATAAGCAAAAACCCACAAACGGTGGACGCCCGCTCTTTAAGTGACCCTCCGCGGTCTACACCGAGCAAGGGTCCTGCCCCTGCCCCTCGAACGGAACAGTCCGAGACCGGCAAAAAATCACAGAGGTTCCAGAAAAAAGGCAACATACCTCTAAGCTCTGAGGAGATAGTGGACATAAGTTGGTTGTTTGAAAACTTGAATGATACAGAGGATGACCGAACTGGTACATTGAGTGACCTTGTCTTTGATAACTCAGAGCACATGGATAACTCAGAGCACACAGTTAGTGACAACAATAGCAAACGACAAAGAGAAAAACTTCTCAAAAAAGGCCTTGAGCTACAACATCAGTTTAAACAATCAGTGATGAAACAGTGCGCTGTAACTGCTGTTGAGGCTCACATGCAAAACAAAACACCCTCTGAGGTGTGCCCAGGTCAAAAGGTCGTATCCCAGACGCAAAAAAGCGAGAATAAACACCGTCGTCTCAAAGGTCCTCTGACCTCAGAAGAGGCAGAGAACATGCGTCGGTTGTTAAAAGAGTGGGATGATACTAGCGAGAATGAACACTATCGTCTCAAAGGCCTTCTGACCTCAGAAGTGGTGGAGAACACGCGTCGGTTGTTAAAAGAGTTGGATAATACTAGCAAGAATGAACAAGATTTTCAAACTGACATACACCGAAATGTTGGTACCAGTTGGAACAGTGACTCAAAATGGTTTAAAGGGAGCCCCGCCCCTAAAGCACCTCAGATTGAAAAATCTGAGACAAGCAACGAACCACAAAAGGTAGGTGTTCACTCTCTAAGAGACCCACAACGGTTCAGATCGAACCAGGTGGGTGAAAACCAAGGTCCATCGGTGGGTGGACTTCAAAAGAAATTGAAGTATGAGGACCTAAACTCGTGTAACAATGAGTGGGCCCAACAGACACCCCCGAGCCTTGGAACTGCACCTCCCGCGCCTCGAACAGAACAGTTCAAGACAGGCAAAGAGTCACGAATGTCCCGGAATAATGGCCCAACACCTCTATGCTCGGAAGAGACAGAGGAAGTAAGTAGTTTGTCAGTAGATTTGAATGTTACTGTGCTTGACCAACCTGATACAATGAGTGGCGTTATCATTGATAATGACACTCTCAACATTGACCAACCTGGAGCGATGTGTAGCACTGTCTTTCACAAAGACTCAGAGCACACAAATAACTCAGCGCACACTACTTCTGACATTGCCATGGATGTTGACAGCAAACCAACTGCTGATAGTCAACAACATCCTGAAGGTCATGATGCTGACAGCCAACAAGATGCTGACAGTAAACAAGCTTACACAGCCAGAGTCACACGTGAACAGAAACGTGGGCCAAGACCTGTGAGGTTTCTGTGTAACTTTATACAAAGGGGGGTGGCTAAGAAAGCTTACCTGCCTATCACACTGGAAGGTGTCCTTGAGCGTGAAGCCCTCCTGGATGGCAGTTCTGATATAACTATTATGTCGGCCAAGCTGTTCGAGGAGCTGAGGACCGCCGCTAACGGTGTTGACAGGCAAATACCCTTTGAGAAATGTGCTATTGAGCTACAGGGTCTCGCAGAGACGAGAACAACCCTAACAGCTATGGCTATGGTTCACATGCAGATTGGCGAAATGACACTACGCCACCCGGTGTACGTGTCTAAACTTGACTCATTCCCATTTTTGGTTGGCCAAGATTTTATAAACCGCTTCAACGCGATTATAGATTATGGTCGACGGAAAATGTGGAGCACAGTGAGAAAACCCCTGCCAATAAAAGTGCCTCCTAGTTGTGATACAGACTGCCTAACCGCAGGTACCGCAAAGGACACACGGGACACCTCATCCGAGGACGAGAGCCCGGTAAGTGAACCTTCAACTACAGGTGAGACAGAAGAGACCCAAAAGTTGGACCAAACTCTGGCCCAACAAGAGAACCTCCTCTGTGAGCTGACACATTCAGCACTCCCTGACCACTGCCTACCACAGGTAGTGAAAGGTGTTGCGGTCCAAGGATCCCACACCGAAGACGCTGTACTGTCCTCTGGGACAGGTAATTCGGCAATTAGCCAAGCTTTCAATGAAACCTTGGTTCAAGGGCATCTGAGTCCAGAAAATGACAGTCAACCAAACGCTGACAGTCACTTGGACATCATTGTTGCAGATTACGAGGACCCCTCATCAGACAAGAAGGGGGCAAACTCGCATTACCTACCACAGGTAGAGAAAGGTGTGGAGATCCAAGGACCCCACACCGAGGTTGCTGTACTGTCCCCTGGGACAGGTAAATCGGCTATCAGCCAAGCTTTCGATGAAACCTTGGTTCAGGAACATTTGTGTCTAGAACTAATCAGAAATGAAATAGTTTTTACAGACTCAAAGAGCCTCTCTTCAGTCAAGAAGTGGGAAGACACACACAACGACAGTGACCCGTCGCAGTCTGTACAATCAGACACACCTGCGACTGCGCCGACGGTTGTGACACACCTGAATTACACGGAAAGAGGTAAACGTAAGAAGATACGTTGGCCAAAACCTAAACGATTCCTGTGTACCGTCTTCTCTCAGCTGCGCGAACAGCTTAAACTAAACGGTGGCATCCTAACTTGTGCCCATGGACGGACGTCCTCACCTGTGTTCGTGGTCCCCCATGACCAAAGGGGGGTGATGTTAGGCCATGCCAAAGACAAAGATTTGAATGTACACCTCAGAAACACTTTTGCTTTCGCCCAGAAAAACCTGGAAAAATCCGCTGAAGGACGCAAGGCGTACTATGACCAGAAGGCCTCTCACAATGAACTCCAAGTGGGAGACAGAGTCTGGTACTATACGTTCGCCCCAGCAACCGGGAAAGGAGGGTCCGAGACCGGAACTCTCGCCCGCAAACTAATGCCCAGGTGGACTGGACCTCATCTGATAACAGACAAAGTGTCCTCAGTCGTCTACGAAATCAAAATCAGCAAAGGCCGCAAAGAGCCAATTGCTAAATGGGTACATCGAAATCAGATCAAACCTTACAAGGCGTTCAATGACTCCACAAAAGACAAAGATCTCACAAACACACCGACTTCATGGGATAATAAGGTCGTCCAAACACAAGTTAGTAAATAAACTAATCAGGTTTAAACTACCGTATTTTCCACCCTATAAGTCGCATTGTCCAATTTGAACTTAGAAACGCTAAGCCTAAAACCCACAACAAAAAACTAACCTTAACAACCGTTTAAATCCACGAGATTTAATTTGACCTCGGTCATAAAGTTGAGACCTGTTTTTCTTGTGTGTTGCACTTTGGAATCTGACGACAGGAGTGTGTCGAAGCAGTGAAACGTTGTTTCCTTGTTGTTTAGTCATTACTGTTGTCATTAGTTGAGATATTGTTTGGTTCTGAACACTCCCAGCCAAAAAGGTTTTGTATTAACATTGGTTAATGAATGATATGGATTTAACTATGCCAACATGCAGTTCGTTTTGTTAAATCTCAATCGTCGAAGAGTCAATGTAGTTTAAAGCTACTCAAGGTACCATAAACTACATTGACCTCACAATTTCTAAATTGAACCGATTCGATCGTTTCTATTCTAGATTGTCTATTCATTTTGATGAGTCTCGCCATAGACTTCAAAATTTATTAGGAATACCAAATCCTACGTCGTTCGTCTAAAAGACAACAGACATTTAGATCAAACTATATTTCATTTTTCTATTTTAGTTTAACCTAAACTAAGTAATGAATGGAGGAATAGTTTGGAATTAGAGGCCTTCGTTACAGAAGCCCTCCAAAATTTTATAGGTACAAATCCCTATATCTAATTTTACAGAATTGATCCACCCCTTAATTGGTAATTGTAGCTGATCTAAACCATGATAGCTTACATACCAGGTGCATATAGGTAAGGCTTAATGTAAAATCCCAATCATAAGCCCACCTAAAAAACCACATAATTGCATGACACATAGAACCAGAGTGGCACTGACTGGAAACCAACCAGCCAACAACCTTCGATGTGGGACCTGCAGCTCCAACGCTTGGTCTTCAACCTTCATCCAAGGGTCGCCTCCTCTGCGTCAATCGAGGGATCCCCTCTACATGCTGATTATGAAAACAATTGTTGCTGATCAATCAACAAAACTAATCGTTGTGGAATTACCGCTGTGGATTATAAGACTTTGCTTTCCAAGGGATCACAGACTTTGTTTTCCAAGAGTTAACAGACTTTGTTTTCCAAAGGATTAAAAGCTTTTCGCAATGGGATTACCTCCGAACAGTATGGAATTTCCAAAAACTTTATGGGATTATAATTTTTGATTTTTCTTTTCCACTTGCTGGATTACTTCAAGATCAAAGACAGTTCAAGGTTTCCTTTCGTGTTGGACCCCATCCCCAAGGACTGGCGATGGCTTCCAAAAGGGGGGAGATGTAGTGGGCATGACCTTGTCCACTTTTAAGACACCTGTGTACTTTTGAACTGTCCAGTGATGACCTTTACTGACCTCTCAGTAAAGCAAGACATTTACTACAAAATCATTCATTTAGCTATAATCTGATAACATAGTCACCAAAAAGAGACTATTTCTATCTTTGATTTTAGGCTGATGTGATCAAAAGAATAACTTTTGTCATTTTCATGATGTGTGCTTTTAAGCTGTGTTATTCTGTAAGAGTTAAACTGTGTTCACTGCTGTGTTAAAGGTGAAATCTCGGGTCACATAGACCAGACGGTTTTGTTTAGGAACTCAGAGACAGTTATCCGTGGTTTCTCATGAGCAGGGCTCCAGCTTTATCTATCTTTTTCCTAAACATTTCTCTCTGCTGCTGGCTGTAACCTTGGGTCCTGATAAGACAAGTGAACTCCTCGACTGGTCCTTCCTTAAGTACTAGTCCTAAGTTTTGCTGTCACACTTGGGAGTCGGCAAGAGTCCGAAAGAGTTTGCTGGGAATTTCAAAGAGATGTGAACCTTTCCCAAGAGCTGGGTACGTTTTGGTCAAGAGCTAACGACCTGCGTCTTCAGCTAAGGACTGATAACAGGCTGTTATGAGTCCACCTCGAACGAGCGTTTGTTATTCCTTCCTGGAATAAATTATCTTGAGCCAAGAAACCACGACTGTCACGACTTCTGCCGACGAAAGCGAGTATCACCGACACCGACAAGGTAAACACGCGTGGAGTCCAGCTTGGACTTGCGGGACCGACGACTCGTCAGTCTAAAGTTGACCACAGCTCTTTACCAGAACCAAGGCGGACGTCTTAAGGTAAAGGAGCAGCTGTTTGCTTGCTGGAGGTGTGATGATATCTTAGCTGGACGCGTACGGAAGAGTGTCATCTGGTTTCATAAATGCAAGATAAACTTCCTCTCTTAACCTCCCAATTCTTCTTAAATCTTTCCTCCTATCTTTTTCCCTCAATTCTAAGCTGGAAACTATAATTAAGCCGAAGAGCCCACAGACTAAATATGTTAACATCCAATATTGAAGTCTGTTGTGTTGAATTTAAGTGTGCTGACGTTTTAAATTGAAAGAAAGTGAAATCATGTCAATCAAGTGTAATGGTGTTAATTTAGTTGATTCATTTTAAATAAATGATAGTGTCTCTTTGACATATCAAACTAAGTCAACGTCATTGTCACTTAATGGCTCTGTTTATTTATCCATCATAAAGATCACAGAAATATTGGGTAAACTGAAAAAGAACAGAATCCGTGAATTTACTATTCAATCTGAATAAGTAAATTAATTAAGGTAAAGAGGTCAGTATTAATATTGACCTCCTCATAACCCCTTACATCTGGTGGCCTCGTACGTGGTTCTGAAAGTTTATTGATAAAACTGTGATCTCTCGTGAACTGTAACGTCATGTTTGCATATTGGGATCCAAGTTTTAGACTCTAACAGATTAATTATTTTGGCTGGAAAAGTGTTCAGAACGATTGCAGGACTGCAGTTAATGACATTTGAAGCTGAAATTGTTATTTGTTCAACTTTTGAAACGCTATAAGTAGTTTGGTGGGGATCTGTCTCGCTGTGTGGGAAGTGTTTGGTGGTTCTGATAAGGACCCGGTCCAGATTACGTTGCACAAGCTGAGGCAATCTCACTGCAAAATGACCGCCGAGTCAAATTGCCTGAAAAGCTAATTTAACATCTACAAGATTGCTGTGCTGGTATTTTACATGTTAGAGCAGGTCAAAGAAGCATATTACTGTTAGAACGGTGTCGGATAGTGGTTCTGAAACCCGAGTTCTGCTCCTTTAAAGTGGACGGAACCGACCTGAACGCGGCTCCGAGGGAGTCCGTGTCGTGTTACAGTTGACGTGCTGGTTACTGAGCGTAGCTTAGTCGTGCCTGTTTTAAATGTGATTGCCACGTTTCAGAGTTTTGGGGAGTTAATTCGAAGCGTTTGAGTTGGTTACGAGTCTATAAAGTTGTGTTCTGTTGTGCTAAGCTAACGTTAAAGAGCTACGTGTCCTAGTACACGTTTGTTTATGAGCTGTGATTGGATGAAACGAGAGCTGTGAGCTGTCAATCACTCGTGGCGAACGCTGATTCGCTGTAGTGGGAACGCACGCCGTTGCGACCAACCCACTTTGTCGTCATTTCCGGTACTGCATTGGGCGAAGGTAAGAAAACTTCATTTACCATGAACGCTTGGAATGAACTACAACCGCTGTGATTGATTGGTTGACGTCACGTATCTGTGTAGCGAGCTCCGCCTCGCTCAGCACAGCAGAGCTGGTGACGCGCTGCGTCGACCCGCCTATTTGTGTCGTCATTTCCTGATGCACTTTGAGTGACAAGCAGACGCAGTTCACACACACACGGTGAAAAGTGGTTTCACTAAAAGTTTAAAAAACTCAATTTAAGCCATCTAAACTGTCTAACAACATAAATTTGTCTCTGACAAGACCGCAGTTCGAGCGTTTATCACGAACACACTAGAAACTAACTCTAAAAGGTAGTTTTAGTTTAAATACTGAATGAAAAATTTAGTCTCCTCGTGATAACAAACATTAAGACTCGAAGCTGCCCCCTGTTGGTTAAAAGACGTTGACAGATGAGTTTTCTCAAAAACATCATAAAAAAGTCAGCATTTTATGGTGAAATTACCAGCTTTTAAAATTGTTCTGTACGCAAACAAAAACTCCTGTTTATTCTAAATACAAATTTTAGTATAACAGAGGTACAGACACACAATTTGTGCTCATTTTAAATACTGAAGGGATTTAAAATAACACTCAAAAAGCATTTTTTTATTTGATTTTCAAATTAAATAAAAAAAAAATGATGGAGAACAGAGAATTTCCACATTAAGCTCTTCACATCTCTGAATTTTAAACAGAATTGTTGTACATCTGTACACTTTTAGTTAAAAATTGCATTTTTAACGTTTTTCTGTGTAAAATTAACGAACACTCGTTTATTTTAAATAGTAAATTGTTTAAAATAATGAACAGAACACCCTTTTTCACTCCTGATAACTGTCAAATGCAGTACAAAATCAGTTTCACTGAGACTGCAAGACATCTTTTTAAAGGCATGCTCAAGCAGCATCCTGTCACATTTTAGTGAAGTCATTGCATTTAAGTCAGCCCTCTTTTATAAGCGTTTGAGTAAGAAAAACGGAAATCAGGCTGCTTGGGTTAGTTAGTAACTGTTGTTTGAACGTAAGTTCTATTTTAAAGTTAACACTGCAAGAGTGCATTTAACTTTTACAAAGTTCATTGAGGGTAAAAACCTGAAATAAGGTACCTATGAATACTTATTACACAGTGAAACGCGTAAACCTCAGCTGATTAGTTTATTTGACTCAGTGCTACATTAAAAGTGAATATTTATTTGCAAACACTAACATGAGAACAATCTTTTGATTTTTTTCACACAAAATCAAAACTAAAAGATGGGAGATAACAATTATGATGAAGCTTTACAGCTGCTCACAGCAAAGCTTGAATTGTTAAGGCATAATAACATTCGCAGAAGGGAAACTTTTCAACAAGAAAAACTTAAGTTAAAACGTGAGATCAAACAAAATCAAAACAAAAAGATGGGAGATAACGATTGTGATGAAGCTTTACAGCTGCACACAGAAATACTTGAATTGTTCAGGCAAGATAACATTCGCAGAAGAGAAAATTTTCAACAAGAAAAACTTGAGTTAAAAAGTGAGATTGAGCAATTAAAAATAAAACGGCGTGCTATAAATGGTTTTGATGTTCGTCAACTCCCTGACCCGATCTGGTTAAAAACAAAACCAGAACGTGAACTACATTACCAAGAAAAGGTCAAATCCCACTCGCTGGAGCTGGAAGGGACAAGTTCATCAACTCCCTCTCCTAAAAAAGGCGAGAAGAAACATGTTTTTCAAACTAACAAACCACGTAGTGAAGATGCCCGCTGGAACTATGACCCGAAGTGGTTAAGAGACCCAATATGGTTGAGAAGGACGAGCACACGCCCTGTCCCTGCACCTCGGACGAAGCTGCCCGAGATAAGCAAAAAACCACAAACGGTGGACGCCCGCTCTTTAAGTGACCCTCCGCGGTCTACACCGAGCAAAGGCTCCTGCCCCTGCACTGCGGACTGGACAGTCCGGGAGTAGCAAAAGGTCACAGAAGTTCCAGAAAAAAGGCAACATACCTCTATGCTCTGAGGAGATAGTGGACATAAGTTGGTTGTTTGAAAACTTGAATGATACAGAGGATGACCGAACTGGTACATTGAGTGACCTTGTCTTTGATAACTCAGAGCACATGGATAACTCAGAGCACACAGTTAGTGACAACAATAGCAAACGACAAAGAGAAAAACTTCTCAAAAAAGGCCTTGAGCTACAACATCAGTTTAAACAATCAGTGATGAAACAGTGCGCTGTAACTGCTGTTGAGGCTCACATGCAAAACAAAACACCCTCTGAGGTGTGCCCAGGTCAAAAGGTCGTATCCCAGTCGCAAAAAATAGGCGAGGTTCTCTCTCCTATAGAAAGCGAGAATAAACACCGTCGTCTCAAAGGTCCTCTGACCTCAGAAGAGGCAGAGAACATGCGTCGGTTGTTAAAAGAGTGGGATGATACTAGCGAGAATGAACACTATCGTCTCAAAGGCCTTCTGACCTCAGAAGTGGTGGAGAACACGCGTCGGTTGTTAAAAGAGTTGGATAATACTAGCAAGAATGAACAAGATTTTCAAACTGACATACACCGAAATGTTGGTACCAGTTGGAACAGTGACTCAAAATGGTTTAAAGGGAGCCCCGCCCCTGAAGCACCTCAGATTGAAAAATCTGAGACAAGCAACGAACCACAAAAGGTAGGTGTTCACTCTCTAAGAGACCCACAACGGTTCAGATCGAACCAGATGGGTGAAAACCAAGGTCCATCGTTGGGTGGACTTCAAGAGAAATTGAAGGATGAGGACCTATACTCATGTAACTATGCGTGGTCCCAACAGAAACCCCGAGCCTTGGAACTGCACCTCCCGCGCCTCGAACAGAACAGTTCAAGACAGGCAAAGAGTCACGAATGTCCCGGAATAATGGCCCAACACCTCTATGCTCGGAAGAGACAGAGGAAGTAAGTAGTTTGTCAGTAGATTTGAATGTTACTGTGCTTGACCAACCTGATACAATGAGTGGCGTTATCATTGATAATGACACTATCAACATTGACCAACCTGGAGCGATGTGTAGCACTGTCTTTCACAAAGACTCAGAGCACACAAATAACTCAGCGCACACTACTACCAACATTGCCATGGATGTTGACAGCAAACCAATTGCTGACACACAACAACATCCTGAAGGTCATGATGCTGACAGCCAACAAGATGCTGACAGTAAGCAAGATTACACAGACAGAGTCACACGTGAACAGAAACGTGGGCCAAGACCTGTGAGGTTTCTGTGTAACTTTATACAAAGGGGGGTGGCTAAGAAAGCTTACCTGCCTATCACACTGGAAGGTGTCCTTGAGCGTGAAGCCCTCCTGGATGGCAGTTCTGATATAACTATTATGTCGGCCAAGCTGTTCGAGGAGCTGAGGACCGCCGCTAACGGTGTTGACAGGCAAATACCCTTTGAGAAATGTGCTATTGAGCTACAGGGTCTCGCAGAGACGAGAACAACCCTAACAGCTATGGCTATGGTTCACATGCAGATTGGCGAAATGACACTACGCCACCCGGTGTACGTGTCTAAACTTGACTCATTCCCATTTTTGGTTGGCCAAGATTTTATAAACCGCTTCAACGCGATTATAGATTATGGTCGACGGAAAATGTGGAGCACAGTGAGAAAACCCCTGCCAATAAAAGTGCTTCCTAGTTGCGATACAGACTGCCTAACCGCAGGTACCGCAGAGGACACAAGGGACTGCTCATCCGAGGACGAGAGCCCGGTAAGTGAACCTTCAACTACAGGTGAGACAGAAGAGACCCAAAAGTTGGACCAAACTCTGGCCCAACAAGAGAACCTCCTCTGTGAGCTGACACATTCAGCACTCCCTGACCACTGCCTACCACAGGTAGTGAAAGGTGTTGAGATCAAAGGATCCCACACCGATGACGCTGTACTGTCCTCGGAGACAGGTAATTCGGCAATCAACCAAGCTTTCAATGAAACCTTGGTTCAAGGGCATCTGAGTCCAGAAAATGACAGTCAACCAAACGCTGACAGTCACTTGGACATCATTGTTGCAGATTACGAGGACCCCTCATCAGACAAGAAGGGGGCAAACTCACATTACCTACCACAGGTAGAGAAAGGTGTGGAGATCCAAGGACCCCACACCGAGGTTGCTGTACTGTCCCCTGGGACAGGTAAATCGGCTATCAGCCAAGCTTTCGATGAAACCTTGGTTCAGGAACATTTGTGTCTAGAACTAGTCAGAAATGACATAGTTTTTACAGACTCAAAGAGCCTCTCTTCAGTCAAGAAGTGGGAAGACACACGCAACGACAGTGACCCGTCGCAGTCTGTACAATCAGGCACATCTGCGACTGCGCCGACAGTTGTGACTAGGGATGCACCGATCCACATTTCTCACTTCCGATCCGATACCGATACTTAAGAACTGGGTATCGGTCGATACCGATACCTTTCCGATCCGATACTGTTCAGGTATGTGAATCTGTATAATGAAATATTTGTACTGAGACTATAAAGTTATGTGTATTTTGGAATGTTTTCTATACTATAAAGACTATACTGTTAAAGTTTGTGAGTTTCCTGTTGTGAGTGTCTTCATTGGTTTTAACTCACATAATGTTAAGACGGCAGTCACAGAATATGATGGAACACAAGTGCTCTTTGAAGCTGGATCGGAAATATCGGCAGGTTGGATCCGATATCCGATACTTAAATTATGCTGGTATCGGATACCGATACCGATACTGGATCGGATCTGCCCCATCCCTAGTTGTGACACACCTGAATTACACGGAAAGAGGTAAACGTAAGAAGATACGTTGGCCAAATCCTAAACGATTCCTGTGTACCGTCTTCTCTCAGCTGCGCGAACAGCTTAAACTAAACGGTGGCATCCTAACTTGTGCCCATGGACGGACGTCCTCACCTGTGTTCGTGGTCCCCCATGACCAAAGGGGGGTGATGTTAGGCCATGCCAAAGACAAAGATTTGAATGTACACCTCAGAAACACTTTTGCTTTCGCCCAGAAAAACCTGGAAAGATCTGCTGAAGGACGTAAGGCGTACTATGACCAGAAGGCCTCTCACAATGAACTCCAAGTGGGAGACAGAGTCTGGTACTATACGTTCGCCCCAGCAACCGGGAAAGGAGAGTCCGAGACCGGAACTCTCGCCCGCAAACTAATGCCCAGGTGGACTGGACCTCATCTGATAACAGACAAAGTGTCCTCAGTCGTCTACGAAATCAAAATCAGCAAAGGCCGCAAAGAGCCAATTGCTAAATGGGTACATCGAAATCAGATCAAACCTTACAAGGCGTTCAATGACTCCACAAAAGACAAAGATCTCACAAACTCACCGACTTCATGGGATAATAAGGTCGTCCAAACACAAGTTAGTAAATAAACTAATCAGGTTTAAACTACCGTATTTCCCACCCTATAAGTCGCATTGTCCAATTTGAACTTAGAAACGCTAAGCCTAAAACCCACAACAAAAAACTAACCTTAACAACCGTTTAAATCCACGAGATTTAATTTGACCTCGGTCATAAAGTTGAGACCTGTTTTTCTTGTGTGTTGCACTTTGGAATCTGACGACAAGAGTGTGTCGAAGCAGTGAAACGTTGTTTCCTTGTTGTTTAGTCATTACTGTTGTCATTAGTTGAGATATTGTTTGGTTCTGAACACTCCCAGCCAAAAAGGTTTTGTATTAACATTGGTTAATGAATGATATGGATTTAACTATGCCAACATGCAGTTCGTTTTGTTAAATCTCAATCGTCGAAGAGTCAATGTAGTTTAAAGCTACTCAAGGTACCATAAACTACACTGGTCTCACAATTTCTAAATTGAACCGATTCGATCGTTTCTATTCTAGATTACCTATTCATTTTGATGAGTCTCGCCATAGACTTCAAAATTTATTAGGAATACCAAATCCTACGTCGTTCGTCTAAAAGACAACAGACATTTAGATCAAACTATATTTCATTTTTATTTTAGTTTAACCTAAACTAAGTAATGAATGGAGGAATAGTTTGGAATTAGAGGCCTTCGTTACAGAAGCCCTCCAAAATTTTATAGGTACAAATCCCTATATCTAATTTTACAGAATTGATCCACCCCTTAATTGGTAATTGTAGCTGATCTAAACCATGATAGCTTACATACCAGGTGCATATAGGTAAGGCTTAATGTAAAATCCCAATCATAAGCCCACCTTAAAAAACCACATAATTGCATGACACATAGAACCAGAGTGGCACTGACTGGAAACCAACCAGCCAACAACCTTCGATGTGGGGACCTGCAGCTCCAACGCTTGGTCTTCAACCTTCATCCAAGGGTCGCCTCCTCTGCGTCAATCGAGGGATCCCCTCTACATGCTGATTATGAAAACAATTGTTGCTGATCAATCAACAAAACTAATCGTTGTGGATTTACTGCTGTGGAATTACCGCTGTGGATTATAAGACTTTGCTTTCCAAGGGATCACAGACTTTGTTTTCCAAGAGTTAACAGACTTTGTTTTCCAAAGGATTAAAAGCTTTTCGCAATGGGATTACCTCCGAACAGTATGAAATTTCCAAAAACTTTATGGGATTATAATTTTTGATTTTTCTTTTCCACTTGCTGGATTACTTCAAGATCAAAGACAGTTCAAGGTTTCCTTTCGTGTTGGACCCCATCCCCAAGGACTGGCGATGGCTTCCAAAAGGGGGGAGATGTAGTGGGCATGACCTTGTCCACTTTTAAGACACCTGTGTACTTTTGAACTGTCCAGTGATGACCTTTACTGACCTCTCAGTAAAGCAAGACATTTACTACAAAATCATTCATTAAGCTGTAATCTGATAAATATAGTCACCAAAAGAGACTATTTCTATCTTTGATTTTAGGCTGATGTGATCAAAAGAATAACTTTTGTCATTTTCATGATGTGTGCTTTTAAGCTGTGTTATTCTTTAAGAGTTAAACTGTGTTCACTGCTGTGTTAAAGGTGAAATCGCGGGTCACAGAGACCCGACTGTTTTGTTTAGAAATAAGAAGACAGTTTAATCCGTTGTTTTTCATGAACAAGGCTCCAGTTTCTCTGTCTTTTCCTAAACAAATCTCCCTCTGCTCTGGCTGTAACCTTGGGTCGCGATAAGACAAGTGAACTCTCCTCTTTGAATCCTGCTTTAAGTTCTAAGCTGTGGCTGGAACGGTTGAGTCGGCAGGAGTCTGAAAGAGTCGGCAAGAGTCCGAGAGAGTTTGCTGGGAATTTTCAAAGAGATGTGAACCTTTCCCAAGAGCTGGGTACGTTTTGGTCAAGAGCTAACGACCTGCGTCTTCAGCTAAGGACTGATAACAGGCTGTTATGAGTCCACCTCGAACGAGCGTTTGTTATTCCTTCCTGGAATAAATTATCTTGAGCCAAGAAACCACGACTGTCACGACTTCTGCCGACGAAAGCGAGTATCACCGACACCGACAAGGTAAACACGCGTGGAGTCCAGCTTGGACTTGCGGGACCGACGACTCGTCAGTCTAAAGTTGACCACAGCTCTTTACCAGAACCAAGGCGGACGTCTTAAGGTAAAGGAGCAGCTGTTTGCTTGCTGGAGGTGTGATGATATCTTAGCTGGACGCGTACGGAAGAGTGTCATCTGGTTTCATAAATGCAAGATAAACTTCCTCTCTTAACCTCCCAATTCTTCTTAAATCTTTCCTCCTATCTTTCCCCCTCAATCTAAGCTGGAAACTATTTTAAGTTTAAAGAGCCCACAGACTAAATATGTTAACATCCAATATTGAAGTCTGTTGTGTTGAATTTAAGTGTGCTGACGTTTTAAATTGAAAGAAAGTGAAATCATGTCAATCAAGTGTAATGGTGTTAATTTAGTTGATTCATTTTAAATAAATGATAGTGTCTCTTTGACATATCAAACTAAGTCAATGTCCATTGTCACTTAATGGCTCTGTTTATTTGTCCATCATAAAGATCACAGAAATATTGGGTAAACTGAAAAAGAACAGAATCCGTGAATTTACTATTCAATCTGAATAAGTAAATTAATTAAGGTAAAGAGGTCAGTATTAATATTGACCTCCTCATTAACCCCTTACATCTGGTGGCCTCGTACGTGGTTCTGAAAGTTTATTGATAAAACTGTGATCTCTCGTGAACTGTAACGTCATGTTTGCATATTGGGATCCAAGTTTTAGACTCTAACAGATTAATTATTTTGGCTGGAAAAGTGTTCAGAACGATTGCAGGACTGCAGTTAATGACATTTGAAGCTGAAATTGTTATTTGTTCAACTTTTGAAACGCTATAAGTAGTTTGGTGGGGATCTGTCTCGCTGTGTGGGAAGTGTTTGGTGGTTCTGATAAGGACCCGGTCCAGATTACGTTGCACAAGCTGAGGCAATCTCACTGCAAAATGACCGCCGAGTCAAATTGCCTGAAAAGCTAATTTAACATCTACAAGATTGCTGTGCTGGTATTTTACATGTTAGAGCAGGTCAAAGAAGCATATTACTGTTAGAACGGTGTCGGATAGTGGTTCTGAAACCCGAGTTCTGCTCCTTTAAAGTGGACGGAACCGACCTGAACGCGGCTCCGAGGGAGTCCGTGTCGTGTTACAGTTGACGTGCTGGTTACTGAGCGTAGCTTAGTCGTGCCTGTTTTAAATGTGATTGCCACGTTTCAGAGTTTTGGGGAGTTAATTCGAAGCGTTTGAGTTGGTTACGAGTCTATAAAGTTGTGTTCTGTTGTGCTAAGCTAACGTTAAAGAGCTACGTGTCCTAGTACACGTTTGTTTATGAGCTGTGATTGGATGAAACGAGAGCTGTGAGCTGTCAATCACTCGTGGCGAACGCTGATTCGCTGTAGTGGGAACGCACGCCGTTGCGACCAACCCACTTTGTCGTCATTTCCGGTACTGCATTGGGCGAAGGTAAGAAAACTTCATTTACCATGAACGCTTGGAATGAACTACAACCGCTGTGATTGATTGGTTGACGTCACGTATCTGTGTAGCGAGCTCCGCCTCGCTCAGCACAGCAGAGCTGGTGACGCGCTGCGTCGACCCGCCTATTTGTGTCGTCATTTCCTGATGCACTTTGAGTGACAAGCAGACGCAGTTCACACACACACGGTGAAAAGTGGTTTCACTAAAAGTTTAAAAAACTCAATTTAAGCCATCTAAACTGTCTAACAACATAAATTTGTCTCTGACAAGACCGCAGTTCGAGCGTTTATCACGAACACACTAGAAACTAACTCTAAAAGGTAGTTTTAGTTTAAATACTGAATGAAAAATTTAGTCTCCTCGTGATAACAAACATTAAGACTCGAAGCTGCCCCCTGTTGGTTAAAAGACGTTGACAGATGAGTTTTCTCAAAAACATCATAAAAAAGTCAGCATTTTATGGTGAAATTACCAGCTTTTAAAATTGTTCTGTACGCAAACAAAAACTCCTGTTTATTCTAAATACAAATTTTAGTATAACAGAGGTACAGACACACAATTTGTGCTCATTTTAAATACTGA